>VDFB02149337.1:0-38266 GCA_007258455.2 Sequoia sempervirens | reverse complement strand
AAAAAATTCAATGATACAATGCATATTCAAAGAGTTAATAAATGAGTATATTATTCTAAATCTAGCGTTAGAGGCTTAAAATCATAGGTTCTTTTAGTCTATTGATCGTAAACATATTATAATTTCTCAAATCATACACTTCCAAATTCTAGAAATATTAAGAGGGTCATGAAAAAAAACTTAATTAGTTAGCTATCAAGTTCTATGAATAAGGTTAGGCATGCTTATGGAATTAGTATATTATTCAATAGATTAAATGAGAGAGCAGAGCTAGTCAAGGAGGTTGTAGTTCCTATCACTGGATGGGATTTATTCTTTTATCATTATATGGTGGATTTGAGAAATACAAATCCATAGAACTGAAGAATTGCATGCAAGAAACCTGTCACAGAGAAAGAGAGAGAATAAAACAAGGGTTTTGGCTCTGACAAAGTGCAAGATGTATTATCAGAGAAAAAATGAATCAAGAAGAGAATACAATACAAGAGATCAATCCTTATAAAGGAGATCAACACCAAAAGGAAACCTAACCCTAAGGTGAGTGCATTTAATAATTAATATTAATTATTAAATGACTAATATGTGTGCATAAAGTGAAATCTTAAGAGGAAAAAGTTAATTAATTACTTTACTCTAACATTATAACCATACTAGAAGCCCTATACCTATTTCAAATATATGGATACAATATTTAGTAAAATTGATTGTTACTAATGTCTTCATCAATACTAACTTAGTATATGCAATATGCAATCAATACAACCCAAAATATAGACAATTAAGGATAGGTGAGGGAAAAATCTCTCACAGTGAACAAGGAATTGGTCACATAAGTATTCAATCTAGACCCAAGCCAATTACAAAATTGATTTCATTAAATTGTGTTATGAGTATACAAAGGATAGAAGTAGTTACAACGTGAAATGACTACCTTGCCGGTTGATCCTCCAATTGATTATCTGATTTTCTCTAAAGGTAAGCTAATTCTCATGATAAAAAACATAAAGCTAGGTCAATTGACAAGGATTTAAACAACCTTCTGCACTTTAGGCTTTGCAAAACAAAAATGGTTTCCCTTCACACAACACCACTTTAAAATATACAATTATGAACAAGTGATGTTTCAAGAGACAAAATTCTTACACATGATTATAGAGATTTAACACATATAAACTTCAATCATTCAGACATTTCCGTAACTTAAATATTTTGATGAAAATAAAACTAAAAATTATATTTGCTTCTGTAGTGCTTCCCAAGTAAAAGCTCCAGCTTTGGAGAGTATATTTGTTCCGCAACATTAAATTTTTAGCCATATAGAATGAGTGATTTCTCTATTGAGTATTGGCTGGATTTGGCTATGCACCATAATTGTTCATCGCCCCTATTTGTTATCAAAAGTTTCTTCTTTGAGAGTTCCTTTCATTAGGTTGCCACATATTTGTGCCAAGAGCATTATGAAATCTTTCCATGTGAAATTTAATCTACCATCCAAATTGGATACAATTATTTAATCATTCACTTTGTCTCCACACATAGTCATCATTACTTGTATAGCTTCATCCATTCTAGGAATATCTATTATAGGTGTGTATTTGTTCCATGAATCTAACCAAAATGATGTAGACATTCCACTGTTGATCCGCCAAGTGAGGTGTTTGATGATGGTTGATCTATGTTTCATCATGAAGTTCCACATCTATGAACTGCCTTAGGGATTGACAATGGTTAGAATTTGCTTGAGATTATCATTACTTAGGTACTTAGCTCTAAGTATCTTACACCACTACGCACTAGGATTTTGGAATATTCTCCATGTCAATTTTGCCCCTAAGACAATGTTCTATTTCTAAATGTCTCGAATTACTGCATCATCGACATATTTATCCATCTTAACTGTGTCCCATACAATAAACAGTATCAATTTTAATGGATAATAACAACAAAATTAGAAATAAAACAAAAAATTTATCTTTGAAAAAGATAAAAGAAATAACAAGTTTAGTTTCTTTCTTTTATTTGAAATTGTGAGCATGCATTATCACACCATTTGGAAAGCAATGTTGAGTTGTATGGGCATGCTAAAAAGTAGTTGAGGTTAAGTGTGTGCATTGCAGGCATTCTTCTATTTGTCTGAAGTATTTTTGTTACAGACCAAACACTTTGTCTTATGTACCAAGACAAAAATAGTTCTTTGCCTTGTGACAAGAATAGTTCATCATAGCTTCATTTCAAATATTTATTTCAAAAGTGTGATGTTGACATGTACTATAAGGCCCAAAGACCACGATAGATAGTTGGAAAAGTATTACTGTAACGTGCCCCTCCTTCATTGCAAGTTTGATATTATTCTTCATTATCAAGATATGATAGGCACCATCAAGGATAGGTAAGTTGCCAATGCCTGAGTTACTTGGCATGATTTCATTGCATTACATTTAATTGAATGGACCATGAATTCTAAATAATTAATTTTTCATGAGAGTACAACGGTCGATAAGTTTACTTTGAGGAAGTGTGGGCCCACCAGTCTTATCACTAAAGTTTTGAAGCTTCCTATTGGACCACGTAAAGGTTGTGGGGCCCTAGTGCATTACATCATCAAGGACTCCTATGTGTAAGAGAACATTATGAAATTCTTGACACCTATCAAGAATTATTTGTAAAGTGCCATATATAGTAGTCGTTGGTTTTGAGTCATCTTGCAAGATCAAAGGATGAAATTTAAAGTTAGAATTAAAAAATGATATCAACCCCAACACCGTATGGTAGTACACATACATGAATTTAATGTAGATTTGGAATTATGAATAAGTAGTTGACTTTAGATTATACATTTTTAGGATCAATGTTCTTTGACTGATTGCATAGTGATTAAAGAGGTTCCAATCCAAATTTCAGAGTTGAGTGAGAGAATTCTCCTAAAAATAAAATGATACAATGCATGTTCAAAGAGTTAAAAGAAGTGAGTATATTATTCTAATCATTTTCATATTGTTAGCATTAGGGTTTTGAAATGATTTTTGTTCATCTTTTTGTAGAAATATTAAGAGGGATCATGAACAAACTTAATTAGTTAGCTCCCAAGTTCTATGAAGAAGGTTAGGCATGCCTAGGGAACTAGTATATTATCCAATAGATTATACAATACAATAGAGTTAGTTAGGGATGTTTTAGTTCCTATTACTCGGTGGGATTTTATTCCTTCATCATTATAACCATATTAAAATCCCTATGCCTATTTCAAATATATGGAGACAATATTTAGTAAAAGTGATTGTTACTAATGTACTCATTAGTAATGACCTAGTATATGCAATCTATAATCAATACGATCCAAAATATGGACAATAAAGGCTAGATGAGGGAAAAATATTGCTCACAGTGAAAAATGAATTGCTCATATAAGTATTCAATCTAGTCCCTCAAGCCAATTACAAAATTTAATTTCATTAAATTGTGTTAGTATACAAAGCATAGAAGTAGTTACAACGTGAAATGACTACCCTTCTGTTGGATCTTCCAACTGATTATCTGAATTTGGTAAGATACTTCTCATGATTGAGAACATTAGGTCAATGGCCAATTAACAAGGATTTAAGCATCCTTCTACACTTTAGGTTCTGCATAACAAAGGTGGGTGCTTTGCAAAACCAAGGTGGGTTTCCATTCAAAAACACCACTTTGAGATATACAATTGTGAACAAGTGGAGTTTCAACAAATAAAATTCTCACATAATTCTAGGGATTTGACACATATACACTTATATGATTTAAACATTCCCATAACTCAATTATATTTGGGTTAAAGCAAACTAAAAATTATATTTACTTATGTAGCTCTGCCCAAGAAAATGCTTCATCTTTGGGGAGTATGTTTTCCCCCCAACATAGATTTTTCAACCATATAGAATGTGTGATTTCTATATTGAGTATTTTGTAGTTGATTTTGGCTAAGTATTGGCTAGATTTGGCTTTGCACCATAATACTTCATCATCCCTATTTGTTAGTAAAAGTTTCCTCTTTGTGAATTTCTTCATTAGGGTGTCATGCGTTTGTGCCAAGAGCATTCCAAAATCTTTCCATGTGAAATTTATTTTTCCATTTGAATTGGAGACATTTATATAATCATTCACTTTGTTTGTATATAGCCATCATTACTTGTATATCTTCATCCTTTCTAGGAATGTTTGTCATCTAGGCGTGTATTTATTCCAAAAATCTAACCAAAATAATGTAGATATTCAACTATGGATTCTCCAAGTGAGGTGTTTGATGATGGTTGATCTACATTTCATCATGAAGTTCTACATCTATGAACTACCTCAGGGGTTGGAAATGGTTAGAATTCACTTGGGGTTGTTATTACTCATGTACTTAGCTCTTAGTATCTTACACCACTATGCACTAGGATTTTGGAATATTCTCCATTTCAATTTTCCCCTAAGGCAATGTTCTATTTCTAAATGTCTCAAATTACTGCACCACCCACATATTTATCCATCTTAACTTTGTCCCATGCAATAAGTGGTATCAATTTTACCTCGATTGAGTCTTCCCTCATGAAATTTTTTTGTATCCCATTGATTTCCCTTGCTTTCCTGACATTAAAATCTACACAAGATAGAATAATATAGGGATGGAAGCAATGACAACTTTGATCATGATTATCCTACCCGCTAGTGTGAGTAATCACCCCTTCCAATTTTCAATCTTATTCTTACATTTATGGTTTCTGACCATAGGTATTCCATTGAAAAGGGGGGAATACCTAGATATGTGATTGGGAGTGATTCAAAGGAAAATCCCAAAGAGGTGGAAATTTTATTCTTTGTTGATTTTTTGGTGTTAATGAAAAATATTTGAGATTTGTCCTTGTTAACTAATTGTCTTGAACACTTGACATAATTTTCTAGCATTGAATTTATTACATATGTTTCCTATATCATGGGTGCACTATATATAAGCGTGTCATCTACAAAGAGTTGATGGGTTATGGAAGGGATATCTTGTGAAATTGTGAATCCTTTCCATTATCCAATCCTAGCTTTTTGAGCAATAACTTGGCTTAGTGCATCTTCCATTAACATGAATGGGGATAATGGGTCCCTCTATTTGATACCTCTTCCACTTTCAAAAAATCGCAAGGAGAGTCATTGATAACTATAAAATACCTTGTTGAGGAGATGTATGCATATATCCGATTTGACCATTTTTTGTGGAATCCAAGTTTTTTCATTATTTTTAGAAGGAATATCCAACTTAATTTATTGTATGCCTTGCTAATCTCTAACATCAGAATCATTCCATTGAGGTTATGTTTTTAAACTGAGTGGATAACCTCATGTGCTATAATTATTCCATCTGAAATGTTTCATTCTAGTGTGAAGCCACTCTACTCTTGAGAGACTATCTTAGAAAGAATGTAATTTAATCTATTTTCTATGACTTTTGAAATGATCTTGTAAGTGGTGTTAGAGAGGGAAATTGACATGTAATATAAAAAGGATACACAATCCTTCTATTTTGGGATCAAAATAATATTGGTATTGTTAAAGTCTTTGAGAATTTTGTAGGATTTCTTAGATTCTTCCTCTAATTTCCAAATATTTGTCCCCATAAAGTCCCAACATTTATAATAGATGGATGCAAAAATTCATCCAGTCGTTTTGTTCAGGTGAAGTTGAAAGGTGGTAGCATTAACTTCATCTATTGTGATCGGGGAGTCAATATACACATTGTCCTCATTGGTAACTAGTTGTGGGATTTATTCCACAATTTTTTTGTTCAATGGTTATGAATAGTCATTTCTAGTTAGGAGTGTTTGGAAGAAATTAACACGTTCTTGCTATATGTCTGAGTTTCAAAAGGGCTCTATTGTCTATTTATCGTATTTGGGAAATTTTGTTTCACTCTTGTGTTATCTTTGTTGTATTATGAAAAAATTTCATGTTGAGGTTTCCCTCAACAATCTATGACTCTCAATATTTGGATCACCAGAAGCACTCTTCCTTGGTGAGTATTTTATTATATTCCACTAGTAATGTTTTTTCTTTGACCTATTCCTCTTGCGTCATGCCTTCTTTGATGAATCTTTCGCTTAAATTCTCCAAATCCGATTATAACCTTTATTTCTCTTGGAAAACATTTTTAAATGTAGTCTTGTTCCAAATTTTCAAGTTTCCCTTAAGCTATTGTGATTTTTAATAGAAATTAAACATCATGGACCTGTTTGTGAGTTGTGGGTTAGTTCACCATTTTTCTAACAAATTGATTCAGTTCAAGCTTCTAAACCATATTTTCTCAAACTTAAATTGATAGTGTTAGTCATCAAAACCTTTAGCTCCCCATGCTAGATTTATAGGTTGTATTTTTCTAGTTAGTCCATAAGGATCAGACACCCATATTCTAGGGCCATACAAACCCATTACATGAAACGCTCTGAATCCAAAACAAGCTGCTCTTGAGAGGAATAAATGAATTCCAAAAATCTTAGAAAATCTAAAGAGGGTTTTCTCCCAGATGGGTATGAGACTTAGGTCCACTAAAAAATGATCTAAAATTGGGATACTTCAAATTTGGGAAACTGAAAATAAATATGATTGTAACCAATTTGTAGAGAAAAGAAAGCAATCTAGTGTTTATGCTATGTTTGTGAAGCCAAATATTCTATTGTTCCATGTGTAGATCTAATTGGTTGGTGTAATGTCTATGAGATTATCGTGATTAACAAATTCTATGAATTCCTTTTGTGATTGCAATATTCTCCCCAAGATCCCCAATTTTTATTTTGAATTGAGGATTGTGTTAATGTCTGCCCCATGAATGTATTTGTCTTGATTTATACTGTGTAATTATTAATTTAAACTATCACATACTACTTTCTTTTCCTCTGGTTTGGTAGGATTGTACATAATAATAAAAAATATAAATTTTTGTTTATGTTGTGTACTTTTGTAGAGATTTGGTTGATCTTAGAGGTTTAAAATTCCACTATAACTTTGTTCTTCTTCCACATTATTCCCAATCCTCCAGACGTGCCTTCAAATTTGGTAAAACAATCGAACTATCCTTTATAGTTCTTGAGGAAAATGCTGACATCGTTCTTGCATATTTTGGTCTCCTATATCAATACTAGCTCGATCATTGACATTCCAATTATTGCTTGATCATACATAACTTGTTAGGGGTGTTTAGGTCCCTAACATTCTATTATGATAGTAGAATTATCAACACATATAGGCATGCAACCAAATTGAGCTTACGACATACACCATACTTCTAGTAACATATATTTTTGTAAATTTCTACAACTCAAAATGATATGACAGGGGAATATAATGATAATTCAATTACTAATTAGCCTTACACACTTGACATAATGAAATCCTTTGACATCAATGATAACCTTTTTTCAATAACCTCTTTTTTTTGAGTTATCTAATCAAGAAGAAGATACTGTAAAAGCCGAGAAAGCCAACTTCACAAACCCCAAAGATCACCTGCATGCAAATAACCTGTCACAGAAAGAAGAGATGGAGACAAACAAGCAAGGGTGCTCTAAAAGCTAAAAAATGTATTCATCCGAGAGAGAGATAAATTATAATGATGAATCCTTTTATAAAAGGATACATTGTGCAACCCTCTAAAAGAAACCATAGTAGACATTTAATACTCATTATAATTATTAAAACGTCACAAAATGCAAAATCCAAAGTGAAATCTTTATGAGATGAATAAAGGTAATTTAATCAACATGATTAAATTCAAACCTTTACTCTAACACCTCCCTTTAAGATGAGAAAAGTACAAGCTACAAACATGCAAGAGCAAAGGTAACTACACGTAAGTAAACTTGGGTCCCGGCTAACAAGGCTCCCGGACAAAAATTCACTACAACCAAATCTCTCAAAAGTGGTAACAGAGAGAAAACCTCATGGGAAAAAAAACTCTACCCGTGCGCAAGAGATGAAAGAAAATGTCGCACTAATAATGTATGGATAGGAGTAGTGATAAACATAAGACCCCCACAGATGCCTTCTAATAAGTAACATGTACAATGGTCTAGAGAAAAGAGTACTAGAAGGCCCCCCACAATGAAGAAACTCTTGTTGCACATATGGATGCCCGAGGTAGAGTCCAAAAGATCCTGAAGCGGCATATAATATTCCGCCCCTTGGGAAGAAATAGATCCAAAGGACAAAGATGAAGAAATCCTGTGAAGAGAGAAGAATCAATCTGTCTCAAGATGTGTGCCATAATAGGATGCTGAAGAATCTCTCTGTCTGAACTGAAACAAAAGATGTCAAATCCAAACTGAACTGAAGACTCAAACACTGCAACCTTTGAATGCACAAATGATGGTGGGCTAACAGCTAGAATATGGATGTCAACAAAGAGGAGCTGAAAATCCTCAAAGTAATCCTCCAAATTTGCAATATAGGACTCTACAAACAAAGACAAAATGCCTGCAAGATAAGAATCCCAAGTAGCCATGTCTGAAAGATGTATGATGTCCTGCTTAGCTGAATCAATAGGAGCTAAAGAAGAGGCAATATCAAACTGATCAAGAACAATAGGAGAAGATGTTGATACAAGTATAATCTCAGTCTGAAGAGTAGGAACTGTGAGACAATCCTCTAATTCATCAGAATATGTAAGGGTGTCTAAATACTAAAGCTCCTCTAAAGTATCATGATCAAAAGGTGTGTTCTCTCTCCAACCAATGGGTACAAGACAATCTGAAGCAGGATCCTCTAGGAATGGAGAAAAACTGGGGTCTCCATAGATCTCCCAAAGACGTGTCCAAAGTGAGTGAGGACAATCAATGCCCGATATAGCCCACACAGTGTCAAAATCAACACTAGACAAAATAACTCCTACTATGTGATTTCTAATGATATCCCAAGCTTGTTTTCCCTCTGAAGTTGCTGGTGCAGGTATGAGATCATACAAATAAGGTAAAATTATTGCTTTCACCTACAAGGTGTGGGCATGCCTTGCTCCATGACTCATAATTACCCCCGTCTTTAAAAACAACCTAAGGGTGAGGTAGAAAACCCGCGATAACTCTTTTAAATTAAAAAATATGAAACTAACTCCTAATCTCAATACCGAGCAAACCGTGCATCAAATAAAGCCATCCCAAGAAAATAGATCATTTCCAGGTGCCAAAATGTCCAAGTAATTAACAAATGTGTGAAAACACAAAAAATTGAATAAAAAGTACCTGGGGTAGATTCTAGAAAAATAAATTGCAGATCTAGAAAGTTCATAGAAACACCTTTCCAATTCCTATTCATTTATGAAAAATGGAATCCGTACGTAAAAGTTATGGCTCTAGGAGTGCAAAAAAATATTGTTCTCACTTTGAATGAGAAAAACAGCATCAAAATGGAAAAACCAGGAAATTAGACCTAATCCATCGAACGCACCTAATCGCCTTTCCAATCCAGATCTTGTTTGAAAAGAGATCATGTTTCCATTTTATATCGCCATTTTGTAAAATTGCTCAAAAAATCCGCCATTCCCTTTGGTCTCCTCGGGCTAAAGGCCCCTCAATCACTGGGCGACTTTGGGTCAAGGCCGGTGAAAGGGCGGTGGATCACCGGGCTGCGGCCTAAGTGGAAGGCGATACCCGGCGCGCAGGTCGCGGTGGCGCTGGCTGCAATGGAGAGAGCTGGCTGGGTGGGCATGTATGGGCTATGGTGGCGCTTGTCGCCCGGTCACGACTGAAGTGGATGCCACCACGCGGTGGTCGCCGGGCTATGTAACTCTGGCGCACTGTAAACGGGCGGCTCAAAAATAAACAAAATTGATTTTTAGATTTTTTTGTGATTTTCACGTACCGTAAATGTAATCGGGGTCACATCACCGAAAGCAAATTTTCCTCCCAGATCAACTATGCCCAAATAGGTCAAACCATATATGAAAATATGGGTTGTTGGCTGCTCTGAATCCAACTATGAGGTCCGTTTGGGCCCAAAATGCACCCAAAAAATGGAGTAAGCTAGATCCACTCAAAATCAGCCAGAAAACTTCTAAAAGCCCTATCAAACCCTCAAAGCTCCAAATTCTTCAGAAATCGAACAGGAAGCAGCAGGTCTGGAGCTCTGATACCATGTAGAAGTTGAAAATGTTATAGTAGTTATTTTAATTCTTAACTACGCTTGATTAAATTACCTTTATTCTTCTCTTAAGATTTCACTTTAGTTTGCATTTTGTGACATTTAATAATTATATTAATTATTAAATGTCTACCTATTAGGGTTTCTTTTAGGGTTGCACAATATCCTTTTATAAGGATTCATCATTGTAATTTTACCTCTCTCTCGGATGAATACATTTTTCAGCTTTCAGAGCACCCTTGCTTGTTTGTCTCCATCTCTTCTTTTCCGTGATAGGTTATTTTGGCTGTGATCTTCGGTCTGTGAAGTTGGCTTTCTCAACTTAGCTAAATCAAATACAAACAAGTTAGATTAGTCAATTTATTCCTAGATTGAGAGAATTAGATATGATCCGACCTATTTTAGTAACTCACTCGAGAATTTACAATTTGGATAATAACTTCTACTTTCTAAACAATTTGGCTTGCTATCCAATTGGTGTAATATGACAAAACTACTCAGTGGTCTTAGACTCTAACTACACTTGAAGTAGGGTATAAGAGTGAATGTTTCTACAAGGTGTGTCTATTCTATGAGCTCACAACTATATTGATCACATTAGTAAATAATATCACCCTATTGTTTTAGAGCACCAACTATGGAGGAGATTATTTTAAAAGCCCATTGTGACATTTTTAGGTATGGAGCAAGTAAATTCCTAGGGATAACTTCCTACTAGTGTATTATGGTTTTTAGATGACTAAATGATGCCTAGGGTTAAGTTTCAAAAACTACTATTTTATGTTCTTATATACCTAAGGGAACATGGAGTTTCACAACCATAGAAAGATGTTTTATGCTTGGGTATTGGAGTGAAAGCACTCCTCACTTTTTGAGAACCTTTATGAGGAATCTAGATTAGCTAAAAATGACAAATATTTTGAGGATATTTGAAAACTTATTGCATATTTCTAACCAAAAATTAAAAAAATAATTGTAAGGAGATATAAAATAGGGTATGTCTCTATAAGATATTTAGTGCCACTAATTCTATAGACACCTTTTGTCACTGAGATCCCAAGAGGACGAGGTAAGAGCATATGATGGATATTCATAGGAATCCCTAAACTTGAAATGTTGTTGTAGAAAATAGCTTTAAAAAGAGATTTGATATCTCTTATAAGGTTCACTTAAAAGATAAATAAAGACAATGCACACAAATATACACAAAAAATAGAGCAACATTTAAAAAAGAAAGTAAAAATATAAAAACACTTTCTACTCTAATAAATTGGGAGAGTACATGTGAAAATAAATTTAATATTTGTATCTATAAAAAGAATACACAAGAAAATTGGGTGGTGGGCCTAGCTCGATTGGCTAAAGCATCCTATTGCAGGCAAGAGGTCATGAGGTCTAGTCTCCCCACCATCCTTGTGGTACCTGAGGGCATGTCGTGCCAGTGTCACTGGTGACATGAAAAAAGTTTACTAGGCGCACTGCAATTTATAGGGGGACTGATACCCGACCGATTCCTGCAGTCTAAAAAAAAAAGAATACACAAGAAAATATACCAAAAATAAGGTTTAAATAAGGAAAACCTTTCAAAGAAACTTGACACTCTAAAAGAAATAACAATTATATTATTCAACAAAAAAATATATTGTACAATATCTAGGCCATGCCTGTAGAGGAGTATCACCGACATGTAAATATAGATTAATTCAAGTAGTACAACAATGCTGCCCACAAAACAAACATATCACATATAGAAATATTAATCTGTAAGTACCAATAAATAGTTGATGAACTAACTTTAAACCATAAAATGGGTTTACAAAACCATGTACTATACCATGAGCCCAATAAATAGCATCAAAAGTGAATAACATTCTAATGCCCCATTCTCGGTCTTGATCTTCATGCAATATTTAGCTTATTCCTTACACTTTGTCAAATTGTCATAATATGTCATATTTGACCACCTAACTTGGATGCTTGGTTTTATCCTTTTCCTCTATTCAAATATGCTAAATGACATGTGTCATAAGAATATCATAATTCTAGTCAAGGCTATAGTGTAACCCCTTATAATCATGCTCTTATGCATCATAAAAATATGTCACAACTCTTAGCTTACAATATCACAGAAATTTATATGCTCTTACAATCTCTTATCAAATATGCTAAATGACATGTGTCATAAGAATATCATAATTCTAGTCAAGGCTATAGTGTAACCCCTTATAATCATGCTCTTATGCATCATAAAAATATGTCACAACTCTTAGCTTACAATATCACAGAAATTTATATGCTCTTACAATCTCTTATAAGCATTTCAAGATGGTTGGCACATGAATAAGAGTTCCACCTCAAAGTGAGATGCTTTACTCCTCGTATGAGGATAAAAATAATAAATAAATATGAAAATTGGGAATGCAAGGTTGATGCACCTTTTCCCATCATTCTACTACTTGTTGAACACCTTCCAAGAGAAAAGTAGGAACACCAACATTACCATCTAACTGTTAGGGATTTAGAGGCTCACTAACTCATGAAACCACTAGAACTTATTTGTGATTATTGGCTTCATTAATACATCTAAAATATTTTGGGAAGTGTCAGCTATCTCTAGCATCACCCTCCCATTCTCTATCATGTATCAAAAAAATATATTAAACACCAATATGCTTTGTCCTCACATGAAAGGTTAAGTTCTTTGCTATACATATGGAACAATGAATGTCACATTAGATATTAATCACATTGTAGTCAAAAATAGCTTTAAAGTATAGTTTGTATCTAACTCCCACTCTAGATCTTAGTCCTAATCTAGATATCTATCTTACTTTGGAGCTCAACCTTACTCTAGAGTTGAATCCTACTTCAAAGTTTAGTGCTATTCAAAATACTTTTCGTACTTTAAAGCTCTATCCCACTTTGGATATTAATCTAGAGAATAATATCTATATCCAAGTTTCCTCCTCACATGCATAAATACCATGTACTTATCCTTTGTAAAGGATAAAGTGATTGCAACCTGTCACTTTTTTATCCAATTGATAGCATCATCAAACAAAGTGAAACCATAACCATCAATGGATCTCCTATTATCGAAATCCTCAAATCCATGAATATCCACTAAGTTTTAGTCCCATATAGAATCATATTGATAAAAAATGAGTAATAAAAGGTACCTTACAAACATCTGAAGATTATTTAAAATGCATATGAATGAACTTTTCTAGGACTAGCAATGAAATTGTAATCAAGGCTAAAATTATCAAGGTTAGGCAATAAAGCATATAAATCAAACCCTAATAAACAATTAAGCACAAATAAGGATAAATACATAAAAATATGGAACAATATTACCAAAAGTCTTCATGCCACCATTGATTCACCTTCATCGCACTTCTCCATTTTGCTTGAATATAATAATTGCCCTTAGATTTTTGAGTATGCAAATAGGCCTAATGACAATGACCAGAAAAATATTGAAGATTCTATATGACTAGGGATGCACTTGACTTGATGTTGATGGACTTGATAGCAAGATGGCTCTAGATAGCTTGTGGATAGCTTGACAATGACAAGGAAAAGGTCTTTTATAGGAAAAAAAAATTTGAATGAAGGGCTAAGGTTGAATATCAATTATCAATGGCCAAGAATGAAGTATGTAGTATAAAATAGGGTTAGGGAAAATATTAAGGATTGATGGTCAAGATTAAATTATAAATAATTTAATCAAGGCTGAAGGTTAATTGAGACATGGATAGATAAGGGCTTGATGTGGAAGATAAGATTAGCACAGACAACGAGGTGATAAGAGATTAAATAATGATAAAACTATTTATTCTAGGTAGCCAATGAATAATTAAATAATTAAAAATAATTATTTAATTATAGAAGAATGTGACAAAGGGAATCTTTTGAATTAAATAATGATTTAATTTAAAATTCAAAAGAGTGGACCAAATTAAATAAATAAAATTTATTCAATTTATGACAGAAGAGGCTAATGAATAATTAAATAATTAAAAATAATTATTTAATTATATTATTTAATTATAGTGGAAAGTGGTATAAAAATTAAATAAATAAGAATTTATTCAATTTTAGAAAGAAGGGGACTTAATTAGTGACACAATTAAATAAATAAAATTTATTTAATTAGACAAAGAGGAATAAAGATAGAAATGAATTAATAAAATAATTTAAAATTATTTAATTAATAAAAGACTTATGACATTAGAAAATAATTAAATAATTAACATTATTTAATTATCAAGATTGACAAGGTGGACAATGATGAAGAAATTAGGAGTCGTAGGCCTTAGGATAATTTTTAGTGTTTATAGAAATAACTCAGGTCGAAGGTCTGGATAATTTTGGAAGGAGGACTAATGCCTTATATGAAGAGGCTTCATGGTTTCAACCATGAAGCCTCTAATCTCTTCGTCCAAACTTGGCACAATAGAACCCTGATAGTTAATGGTATTGCCTTCCCCATTACAAAGGAGTTCATAGCTCATATTATTGGTTTGAGCTTACAAGGGAGGAAGTTCTTCAAAGAGAGGAAGGGCAATGATGCTATGGAACAATTTTTCAAGGGCAAGGAGAAAGAGAATATTGTTAAATTTTCCTCTTTGGGCCATGACCATATGTCAATCAAACCTATATGGCTTGAAGTTGTGGAGGTTATCATAAGGTATGTGTAAGAGAGGGGGACCACCATGTGCAAGACCCTAGGTCATGGAGGGTCAAGATGCGAGAGGCTGCCCTAACTTACCTCAACTAAGTGCAATGTTTAGGATATGTAAGGCAAGGGTAGCGAGGACCGTAGGGCCTCTCAACTACTCAATAGGCCCAAAATGTAGAAAGAGGCTAGGTGAGGTGGTTTTTAGGTTTAACACTTCGTCTTGGAAAGCTCTCTGTCCGAGGACAGAAGCGCGAACTTTGGACGATAGCGCAACGCGCTGGCATCTCAAAAGTGCACTATTGTCTTTATGGCTAGACAATGACAAAGACAAGGTCAAGCCACTAAAAAATAGCTAACAACCCAACAAGCTAACTAAAGGGCCAAAGTGATAGAACTAAGTAAATTAAATAATCTCTAATATTATAAGGTAAATAAGCAAGAGTGATAAAGATGAGGAAAATCTCACTAATGAACTCGTTCGCCGGTTGATTCTCTGAGAGCTTGCACGCCTACACACAACAAGAAGGGAAAATGTTGGGGGACTGTATAGGGGCTTGCCTTAGTCAGGACCTCGTTTAGGTGTTTCCACCGCCATGGACAACCAAAAGAACGAGATAAATAAGTAATACATAAAGAAAGCAAAAGCACTACAAAACAATACTATGCTACTCAACCAAGTGATAGAGGAGAGGAGAGGGAAGCTTACCACCTCCACCAAGAGCACTCAAGGTTGCTTGGGGGAGAAATGAGAGGAACTCAAGCCTCTATTGCAATGGTGTGGTCCCAAACGTGCTCTACGGAAGTGATGGAGTCGGATATTGCTGCAATGGAATGATTGGATGCTTGGAAGTGAGTGAAAGTGAGCTTGTGGAGTGATGTGAGAGTGTGAGTATGGAAGCTTGATGTGATGAAGAGTTGGAATGCAAAATGGAAGAGTGAATATGAAGGAATGAGGATGAAACGACCATATTTGGGTCAGTTGGCCGGAGGAGGCGTTACAACTTTGCTGCCAATGGGAAGAGTAACACCTTTGCTAGCTTAGTTGCAAGAATTTGGTAGGCACATAAGCGCACCGCGTGGATGTCTACGCACTGCACGAGTGTCCCCGACATAAATTTCTCCACCAACACACAAAATAGGCTCCACATGGACTGCCAACATCGGGCTTAAGTAAATTTAGGTCTCCGACTTTGGTTTTCTAAAGTGTATACAGGAAAAAAGGGGAATTGCACCTAGGGTGCAAATTCGCTCTTTTATAGTGTGTCACATTAGATGGCTGCTTCACTTCCATTTTGGGGTTTCAATTTACATTCCTCAATCACTTCCATCACAAGCTATTAGTTTATTTTCAATTTTTTCTACTTTGTTCTATGGAGGTGTTAGTTTATGCTCATTTGAAGAATCCTCATGCCCCTATCCTCCATGAGGGGCTCATTTTGCTTATTAAATAAGCACTAATAGGACCAATACATCAAAATGAATAAATTCCAACACCCCAAAATAATTTTGGGAACTATACTAAAACTAAAAATGGTTTTGTTTACTATATATGAAATGTTCACAAAAATTAAATTCAAGAGAATGATATATTAACCTCTCTATAAGATTTCTATTTTTCAAGGTTGTAAGACCCTTCTCGCCCATGTGGCCCATTTTCTAGTGTCAAACATTATCTTATTCATAGGTATATTGGTCTCTAAAGAAAGAGCACCCTTAGGTACCCATAAAGAATGACCATTAGGAATGGATACAACACTTCTCTTTACTTTTAGTTTTAATAATGTAGGTGTAGTTTTCTAGATCTCTTCAATAGAGCAATAGAAGAACTATTGTTCTAAATTGTACATTCATCTAGTTGAAATAGATTGCTCACATTAACATTCTTAGCAATTACCATAGATCCTCACACCATATTCCAACCCTTATTAGAGGAAGAAAAATACACACTTTCATCATTAAGCTTGCTAATTAAAAGTAGGTTTTATTTCATGCTAGGGATATGCAATACACCATTGATACCCTTCACATGTTCATCAAGGAATCAGATCAAGAATCTTCCATGAAAAACATTTGTTAGGTGAAAGCCATCTCCAAGATACACCTTATTACCATCATATTATTCATACTTTGTGAGCCAACCTTGATGTGAGATTATGTGGAAGAAATGTCTAAAGTATACCAACCGCACACCTTTTAATACATATGTTGCTAATTATATGATAAAAGAATAACCATTTGTAAAGGAGGGGATTCGCTACTCTCAAGACTTAGGACAAAGAGAGTCTTAAAGGAGAAAATAGCCCTTAGTTGCCTCAAGAAATAAAGCTCAGGTGACAAGGTAAAGAATGAAGAATATGTATAACTTGACTAAAATGGAATTCCAAACTATCAAACATGGGAATGGTAAGATTACTCAATAACATAAATTGGTGATCAAATTACAATCTATAGTTTAGGTAAATAGAAACTTCAAAATCAAAACTTCTACCCTTAGGAGGGTTAAGCCTCGACCACAGATGACAACACACCATGAGGATGTTTGTGCCCCATGCTATTGTCCCTATCAAATAGAGAGTAAAATCCTTGAATCTGCAACATCCAGCTCTTCCAATCCATACATCTACACACAAGACAGAAAGGGAAAAATGTTGGGGATGTTTTAGGGCTTACCTCAATCAAACCCCTATTTTGGTGTTTCCCCCTCCATGGAAAACCAGATAGATAGAGATAGAAAAAAAGATATGTAATTATAAAAGTCATGTGAGAAACAAACCCTAATGAGGAGGAGAACCCCTATCACAAATATAGTAGACAAGATCAAATAGACAATAGTAAATAGAAAACACAAGTAGATAAGAGAGTGTTACCAATAGTCTTTGGCTCCCCTCTTGGTTTGATAGACGTGGCATGCTTATGTGCAAGAGAGCCTTGACTATTTCTTTGATAGAATTCTAACAAAGCTTCACTGTAAAGAGTAAGAGAGAATGATAAAGAATGAGAAGAATGGAGTAGAATGAAAGATTGAATGAGAGAGTGAGAATGAATGAGAATGAGAGTGAAAGGAAGAGTTTTGTGAGGTTCCATTGGCAGGAAGAGAGGTTCCACTTGTATTTTTTGCACAATGACGTGTGTCATAGGAAAAGGACATGAAAATTCTCATTTGAATCTCAAAAAGTTTAAGGACATTAGCGCGTCACGTGAACGTCCACACATCGTGCAACCATCCCGCTCAAAAATTTTCAAGAATGGGTTATCCAAGATGAAAACGCTTCATTGTTATCCCTTATGAAGTTGGAATCATGAAATTCTAACTCATAGGTTCTTGTCATTAACATGGCGAGTTGCCATAAATGCAACAAGCTAGATGCGCAAGTGTGAATTGCCATAGGATGTAATTTTATGACACTACACCATCACGCCATGAGAAGAGTTTTTAAATTCATCATCTAAATCATTTTTATTCTATTTTTTATTTTTCTCCTCATAGTCTCTTCTAAAATGCCTAGTCATGTCTCACTTTCAAAACTTAGCCTTGTTCTTACTACGAGATTTGGATCTTCCATGTATGTAGATCTACACATATCTTTCTTATTTCCTTTCTCTTTTGGTCTTCCATGAATAGATAGAGACTCCTTGGGTGATTCATAATTCTTCTCAACATATCCTCCAAAATTAATGATGCAACTACCTTATCCATCTGAAGTTGAGAGGTAGCACTCTCTATTGTCATCACCAAGTGATCCAATGAGTTTGACTATGCACATAATAATTTGATGCAATAATCCTCCTTCATATTTACTCTTTTGAAGTATAACTTGGTCACAATTAAATACTGAATGCATTTAGGTTCTTAGCCATAGTACAACTATCCTTCATCTCGAGGGAATACTTCTTGCTTAGGAAAATTTCTATTTATTGGGTAATTATTTTGATAAATATATCCCAACTTCTTTCAAATATTTGTTGATGTGGTTTATTTATCTACATTTAACAACATAAATTATACCAAATAGAGCCTTATAAGACCCTTCATTTGTTTTCTATTTATACCATTCTTCTTATGACATTACAATAGACTTGGATCTAGATACTAAAAACCATAGATCTCTATCTACAAGAATATTCAATTTATTTCCTAAGAACTTATTCATTTATATCCTTGAAGTTCTTACCATTTCTCTAGCAACAAAATATCCTTTTGCACAAGCTCTCACTCAATCCAAGATTAATACAAAAATTCCTTGTCCTTAACTCTTAGAATCTAAGGTGATCAAGCCCTAATACCTAATGAAAGCAAATAGAGGTGTGGAAAATGATTCCTACACTAATCAATGAAAAGAGGTATGTGCAAATAAATTTAATATTTGTAGTTACAAAAAATAATACACTAGAAAATAAACCATACCACAAGGTTTACATGGGGAAAACACTTTTGGAAGAAAAAACCCATAGTCCAAACCTAAGACTAATTGTATTATTCAACAAGAATTATAATACAATATCTAAGATATACCTATATAAAAGTATCACCAACATACAAAGAGTATCAACCATACAACCCATACCAAGCTTAATATACAAGCACCAATAAATAGATGATGAACTAAATAGAAACCATCAAATAGTTTTAAAAAACATATACCAAACCCATGGTCCTAAAAAAGGCACAAATTCTAATGCCCCATTCTTGTTCTTAGTCCTCATATAATATTCAACATAGTCCTTACACTTTGTTATAATACTATATTTAAGCACCTAGCATGAGCACCTAGTTTTGTTCTTTTTCTCTATTCAAATATGCTCTATGACACACATCATAATAATGTTATTATGGTGATCAAGATACCAATGTAACTCCCTAGAATCATGATCTTACACATTATAATAATCTATCATGAGTGACTCCTACCTTACAATGCCATAATAGAATTTAGATTCTCTTACAACATTGCACACACATTTCAAGATGACCGCTACATGGAAAAGAGTGCCACCTAAAGGTGGGATGCCTCACTACTCATGTGGGGGAAACAATAATAAATAAACATAAATTAATTAATACATAGGAACGTTCAAAATTCAACACTAAGACAATTTTTTTCCAACAAACATAATAATTAGTAAATTTGAGAGAACAACCAAGGCCACTAGAGCATATACTCCAATTACAAATAGAAAATATAACATCTAGTTGGGAAATTATAATATTAAGAGTCTTAATAAATATAACTAGGACTATCTCATCCATGTATGATAAATAATTTTATTCTAATTTAGCATATTTGTAACTAATGAATACTAACTAATAACCAATACCTATAATAGAATGTGAGTTTGTAACACTTATACCATTTTTTGATGTTGTGAGCATAATTATAATAGTTGATTGAGGGATTTTAATTCTCCTCCACTACATGCTCATGATGGATTCATGACGTCCATTTGGATTTAGTTTTTACACTTATTTTGAGATTTTTATATTGTTAAAATTTTTATTTGTGTATATATTCAAAATTCTTGAAAAGTAATACTCATTGGATTATTTTTTATTTTAATAGGTTTCTAGATGTATCACCATAAGGAGAATATGTCAAAGAAATACCTTTATCTATATCCTTTTATGAGTGTTTGAAATAATTTACTTTCATGTTGGTTTCTTGTTAACTTTGATATGCATGTCTAAAGTACTTCACCTAAAAATTTCAGTGTGAGAAAAATGTAATGCATACCTTACACTTTAACCCTATTTTTGGATTCATTTTGATTGAGTTGACTTTTATTTAGTAACTATTATCCATGTGAAATTTTCTCATACAAAAGTTGGTGTATTCACCCAACCCATCTTGATACTATCTTGAAACATTTCTAAGGATAACTCTTGTTCCTTATTTTACCCATTCATCTACTTGGTTCAAATGCAAAATTGACCCTAGTACTTAAAAAACATAAAACTCAAAATGGGTCAATCTCGTCCACCTCTAACTATCTTGTATGTTCTAATTTGAAGTGCAAAGTATTTTAAATTATATCCTATGGTGTTATATAAAAGGAAACACCCCAATACATTTTAGCACATCTTGATTGTAAAGCTCTCACTTACTACTTGCATTATTCAAGGAGCATATTTGAATATACACTACCATATCAACATCTAAATACTTAGCAAAAAGTACACATATTATATGGTTTCTTGTTTTAAATATTTATTTTTAGGCTATTGAATCAATTTGCATAGGGTAATTTGACTAATGAGAACATGATTGTGACTTATAAATTTCCTTGAAGGTGTTTGTAATCACTACCAATACGTTACAATAATTTTTCTATACTAGAAGACAAGGAAAACTATTTTTTACATTGTAATACTTATTATATCAAATTCAAGCAACATAGATCAATTTTGTGTACAAAGTTTTATTTCACACCACATATTTGAACAAGATCAACTTCATGCTTCAATTTCACCTAGATCAAAATAAATCTAGTTTGTCATATGTCAAAACATTATATAGGCAAATCTAATATCAAAGCTTTATTTAGATCATAAAATGATAATTTATAGGCTAGTGCCACCAAGCTACGCTCTAAGTAAGTTCAACCCATATTTATTATTTTTTAAAATATACTCATTAATTTTTAATTTACTATCTAAGTTATAACTTTAGATTATCAATTATATCTAGTTGTTCTATTTAATTTAATAATCCAAAACCCTTAAAAAATATTATTATTTTTAATTATTATGTATATGTATGTACACACATATAGATATGTGTGTGTATATATATACATATATACATATATACATATATACATATACATATATATGTATATACATATCTATATATACATATACATATATGTATATACATATATACATGTATATACATAAATATATGTATATGCACACATGTATATGCATGTACACATATATATGACACACACACATACATACATACATACATACATACATACAAATTGTAATTTACTTAATCTGAACATATGATTTATGAACATTTTCAATAATTATATGTAGAAATATATTAAAATTAAAATTATATTCAAAATATAAACTAATATTAAGGAGTACTTCAATTATTAATGAAAAATATTTAAATATTAATTAGATTGGAAATTGAATTTATTAATTTTTAAGGTTTAAAACAACTTTTTTCAACAACATAAATGATTATAGACTTTTAATTTGGATATCCATACATATCTCTTTCACCTAAATTACTAGCCTCACTTTTGAGTGGTTTGTGAATTAATTAATTTTATATATTAACTTAAGACCATTTGATTTATGTTAAAAATAAAATAATAAAACAATTATTATGATCATTACTTTAATAAAATAAATAATTTATCATAATTTTATATTAATTTGAACTATAATTAATCTATATTTATGATTAAAATACTTTCATCTTAAACTTTTTAACTTTAACCATTTGTATATTTTAATCATTCTTCAAATCTAATTGAGTTATTTTAAACACAATCAATTGGCTATCTTATTTATCCTTATAGACAATAATCTCATCACTCATGCTTAGAGATAAAAACAAGCATTTCTTTTTAGACATTAATTATTGTGCTTGGAAATAGAAAGCAAGCCTTTCTTGTAGGCATTTATTTGTTTTGACTAAATATTGTGGGCAATACATTAGTATGGATAATGGGAGTCTGTCTTCATCATAACTCATTACAAGATAGGTAGTGGATATCCCACTTTTTTTTTGTGGGGAGTTTTTCTTAGGAAAAGAATATTAGTGCTTTCACCATTGCCATTACATTCCATTACATTCACGTTGGTGGGCATTAAAATATTGGGAGACGAGGAATAATTGAAGAATGAGCTTTCATTGACATTTGTTGTCCTTTATGTTAGGCTTTTCATTACCATTTTATCTTAAACCAGTGAGTACATGCCAAGTATAAAGAAAAGTTCTTCCAAGAGGGGTAAAATGAAAAAACCAAAAGGTACAAGAATGAGAATTGAGATAACCTTGTATCCATACGTCATCCTTGCATAGAGAAGGGCATCTAAGTTATAAGTGGACAAATTATAGTGGAGACTAGATCTTTCCCAATCACTCCCTAAACCCTTAAGATTATTGATCTATGTTTTGTGTTTGATTAATAAATTATTTATTTGAATAAATAGATAGATTGTTTTATTTTAGATAAGAAAATGATATTTTTTTTAAGAATTCCTCATCCATTTTTATCTACTAATGGTTTTTGTATTGTTGTTAACTTTGTTTTTATTGAAGGTTCTTTGAAATTATTTCATTCTAATGATATTTAGCTCATACAATGTAAGACAAACAAGGCCATTTTCCCAACCATTCTCAAATGAAGTGTCATGGGTAATCATGAAATTTATGGGGGCTTTATATTTTCTCTTTGGGCCACTACACTTTACCAAGGTGGACTACATGAGTTTTGTTTTATGTATCCTCCTAATTCTCTCGAAGAGAGAACTCAATTCTAGGAGTGGATGCATTTGCACCTCTCTAAAATGGATTGGGTGGATGGGGGCAATTTCAAAATTGTAAAACATCACATTGATTGTAATGGCATAATTTGATGTGTGGATCATTACATGCAACATTTTGGAGTGTTTGAAACCCTCCTAGGTAAAATGGATCTTGACAAGCCACATTCGTTTACTTGGAATAACTGTCATGAAAGATTTTTGAGAAAAATGAGCCACTTGGACAAATTCTATATTTTCCTCAATTTCCATACCATTCCCTCATCCTTTGAAAGTCTTGTTTGCCTGAATCTTTTTTCCACTCTATCTAATCACTTCATTATATTCACCACCCTTTCTTCATTGACCCTTCTATCTCCCCTCAAAAAGGTTCTCATTAAAGCCGAAAGTTATTCACTTGTAGCAAAAGGATCACATCGACAACCTTATTGCTACTTGAAGCACATAAATCAAACCATAACAAGATAAATGAGTGAACTAGTGGGAAATAACTATAGCTCAATGAATGCTATGGTATTTCTTGGAAATATTTGTTAAAAGTCATAAATATAATAGACCACTTTGAGGGGGTCACCTCCAATAATCAGATAATATGATATGAATTCAATAATGGATTATATGATGGTATGGAAGAGAGTTATCTTCCTTATTTATCGGCTAAACTATGTAGAGACACGCCCCTTCATCCTAATTAAGAGTATTAGTGTATTAACTAATATTTATGTTAGGGTTAAGCTTGCCACAAGTGCTTATTGTTAGATTTTAATGATCGATTAATGCACAAAAATTAAATTCAAATCGACACAATAACACAAATACCCTCGAAAACCCTCCACTTGAGGGAGAAAAACCCAGCAACAAAGATCTCTCTTCTCTATATAAATAATGGCAACAATTCGCTTTACAATGAGGCCAATACAAGGCCAATATTCAGCATCAAATCTAGATGCAATAACAGAAGATATTCTGCACTTCCTTGTAATCCGAATCTGCACTTAGGGAAATTCGCAATCTGCTCTTGAAGGAATTCGCACTAGAATGAAGGAATAATTCGAACTTCTTTATCATGGAAGGAGAGGAAATGACCTTGTATATATACCAAATGTGAGAGAGGTCGCACCTCTTCATATACAAGGTCGGCCACTATGCAAAATATAATTACAAATAAAAGATGCAAATTACAAGGAAGGTCGGCCCTTTTTGAAATCACATTGATGCCATTAAATATCTCATGTATAAGATAAATAGCTGATTTAAATTATGTCTTTATTCAAGGCTGGAAGGACGAACCTGAAGCTGCATCTCATTAACACTCCCTCTCAGCTAGGGAGAGAACTTCCAGCTGCTCAAGACATATCACCTCATCGTGATGTCTACCACAATGGCTACAACCATATGTGAAAAGAAGAATATCACCTCAACATGATATTAGATATCGCCTCAACACGATATCAACCATAATGGCTACAACCAATCTATGGTAAAAGATAAATATCACCTCAACGTGATATTGGATATCGCCTCAACACGATATCTACCATAATGGCTACAACCATACTATGGTAAAAGATAAATATCACCTCAACGTGATATTGGATATCGCCTCAACACGATATCTACCATAATGGCTACAACCATACTATGGTAAAAGATAAATATCACCTCAACGTGATATTGGATATCGCCTCAACGATATCTACCATAATGGCTACAACCATATATGGTAAAGATAATATCACCTCAGCGTGATATTGGATATACCCTCAACACGATATCTACCATAATGGCTACAACCATACTATGGTAAAAGATAAATATCACCTCAACATGATATTGGATATAAGCCTCAACACGATATCTACCATAATGGCTACAACCATACTATGGTAAAAGATATAAGGCTCCGTCTGAGACTCTTTCGATCAAAGTACGGATTCTCCACCATACCAAGCTTATCTCGAGTATACAAACTTTATCACGGAGAGGCTTGGTGAGAATATCTGCCGTCGCTCATCGTCGATGTACTTCAAGCATGCGAGCAGTAGTATATCTACGATGTCGTTCTGTCATGAAACACAGGATTGAGAAAGCTTCACGCAACTCTGATTATCACAATGGATGATGGTAGGCTCCATTGATTGTCCAAACAATCCTGAAAGGAGCTTACGAAGCCACACTGCTTCTCGAGTTGCCATACAAGCTGCAATGTACTCGGCCTCGACTGTACTCAATGCTACAAATGACTGCTTCCTGCTACACCAAGAAATCATAGCAGAACCCAAACTGAAACAGCATCCAGACATGCTCTTTCGATCAACAACACAACCATCTTCTATAGGTTCAGTAGGCTCCCTCTGAATCTTTAAGTACTTGGCCTTGCAACACTACAACCTTCACTTCTTCTCAGTGAGTCACAAAACTCCCTCTTGATCCCTGCTTTAGAGCTTGCAAAGAAGACTTCTGGAAGTGAACTCCCTCTAGCCACTAACTCAGACCCATGGCTGCAAGTTGTGACTTCATGCTTGATCATTTCTTTGGTTGGCATGACTTCCTCATGAGATGCCTCAATCTTTTCATCGCTAAGCAATCTCTCATCACTTTCCTGCTTCTAGCTGTTCACAAAGCATTTAGAGAGAGATTACTAATAGTTTATGACTATCCAAAGAAATATCAAGACTAGAATCATACAAGGTTTACTATCTCAGGTTATAGCATGAACACATAAGAATTTATAAATAATTAAATCAAATAAATATATCAAAGAATCTTAATGAAGGAATAAAGAACTTATCTTTATATGATTTTGATATAACTCTTCCATCTTTTACTCCTCTCGAGAGTGCTAAACTCAGCACAACAAAAGACAATCTGAACAACTGCAAATTTCTTGAATGCATTATGCAGTTAGCAAGAAGAACCAACTCTCCCCAAGAGTCAAGGTCCTAACACAGATCATGCATTAGAGAATGATATCGATGTGACCAACCTATCACAACGAAAATACAATTCTCTTTTCCATCTCAAAGTCACACTCAGAGATCTACATAATTAACATGAAATGACTAGAAATAAATAAAATCTTCAAGGGATCTTACGCTAGTGAACGCAATTCAAGAGAAACCACTATCTCTCTTTACTAATTACAAGATCCAAATAAAAGATATAACTTAACAAACAAAGAATACTTATCTCTTTAATTATTCTGAAGGATGCAAGATACGCTACTCTTGAGCACAGATCAACACACAACTTTTACGGCTTGAACATAGGCCCATGACTTAGAATAGAAATTCCCTAGAATTCTTCTGAGGAGAAAACTTATTCATATCCGCAAATGAAGCATGCTGATTAGGCCTGGTTGGACAATCCTTTGCATAGTGACCAAACTTGTCACAACGAAAGCATTGGACTTGGGAGAGGTCCCACTTCTTCTTGAATGTGGGAGCACCATCTGACCCTTTATCTCTATTCCTCTTGAAGTATCTTTCCTTTCCTCTTTTTCCTTTCTTCTCTGATGATTGAGCGGAAAGAACATGAATATCTTCATTTGTAGAGCTTCGACCAATACCTCTCGCAGCCAGCCTCGACTCCTCTTGAATAAAGTCTGCCCTCAATCGATCAAACTTGGGAAGTTTCGATCTCGCACTGATTCCTTGAATGAAAGACTCCCAAGATGAGGGAAGACCATTGAGAGCAAGCATGGTCAAATCCTTGTCATCAACAAAATGACCAATGGTAGAGAGCTGATCTCTCAATTCGGAAATCTTCATGAAGTAAACGATGATAGATTCTCCTTCTGCCATCTTCACATGATGGAGTTGTTGCTTCAATGCAAGAGCTCGACTTGTGTTGTTGATTTCGTACATCTCTTCCAAAGACTTGAACATCTCCCTTGCAGTCTTCAACTTGGAGACAATCGGCACAATATGGTCTTTGATGGAATCAACCAACAACTTCTTCGCCTTGATGTCTTTCTTCCTCCATTGCAACTTCTCTTCTTCCTCTTTAGGTTCGGGAACTTTGGTCTCCACAAACTCTGCCAAATCATTCTCCTCCAATGTGAGCATGATTCTAAACCTCCATGATGTAAAGTTGGAAGCTCCCTCGAGTCTATCCTCGATCTTCAATCCGATCACCATCTTGGTTGATGTAGAGATAGACAAAGAATTAAGACAAAGAGAAAAGAGTATCGCTGAAAATCTGATCACGATCTTCTCAAACCCGCTCTGATACCATGTTAGATTTTAATGATCAGATTAATGCACAGAAAATTAATTCAAAATCAGACACAGAAACACAGCAGATACCCTGGGAAAACCCTCCACTTGAGGGAGAAAAACCCAGCAACAAAGATCTCTCTTCTCTATATAAATAATGGCAACAATTCGCTTTACAATGAGGCCAATACAAGGCCAATATTCAGCATCAAATCTAGATGCAATAACAGAAGATATTCTGCACTTCCTTGTAATCCGAATCTGCACTTAGGGAAATTCGCAATCTGCTCTTGAAGGAATTCGCACTAGAATGAAGGAATAATTCGAACTTCTTTATCATGGAAGGAGAGGAAATGACCTTGTATATATACCAAATGTGAGAGAGGTCGCACCTCTTCATATACAAGGTCGGCCACTATGCAAAATATAATTACAAATAAAAGATGCAAATTACAAGGAAGGTCGGCCCTTTTTGAAATTACATTGATGCCATTAAATATCTCATGTATAAGATAAATAGCCGATTTAAATTATGTCTTTATTAGAGGCTGGAAGGACGAACTGAAGATCTCATTAACACTTATCCTTATTATAATTAGGAATATAAAAAATATACTTAGAAATATATCATATTAGGATCATAAAATGTTGGGATTAAGATGCCTCAACCATAGTGAGTCCCATGATTAATTAATTATTTGCTCTTAAGTTGCTGATTTTATTTATTAGATGCAATTTAAATATATATTTCCAAACCGCTAAGTCACTTTGTGGGACCCAACAGAGAGTTGGCATCTTATATGCAAGGTGCAAAGGACAAGAATGTGACACTTGTCACATGGGTACTCATTTGGAAAGAAGCAAACATTAAAACCTCTAAAATGTGCACCATGTTGACATGTGACAATCTAATTTAGAATTAAGCTTCAGCGGGGTCCACTTGTGAGCATGTTTATCTCTTTGGAAAATTGAAAGCAAGGAAAGGTGATGATTTTCACCTAAGCACTCATTTGAGCATTGAACGTTGTGAAATCCTCTAAAATGAGCACCATGATGCCATGTGGAATGTGTTTGACTTGTTCAATGAAGATCAAAAGGGAATGTTGCTAAATAGAGATTGAGTTGTCACTAAGAGTGACTAGGAGTCAAGGATGAGTTCTAATTTGGTAGATGACTTGATTTTCTCTATGGAGCGCTTAGCATGTGAGGTTACTTGATTTTTGGAGTTGTAAAACTTAAATGTGCTTGCATGTTGTTTCATGTTACTACATGTACGTGCATGTTTGATAGGTTGCTAGTTGGGTCACTTGGGACTTGTGCATGTTGTCAGTATCAAGTTGCATGCATGCATAAACTGAGGGATTGACACATGACAATGTGGCTGCCCATGTATGAAAAGTATATATTGATACCTTAGTGCATTTTTTTGTATATGAGAGTATTGTAATATTTATATACTATTATGCTTTCAGATTCACTCTAGAATCTTGTATCACAGTGAATCAACACCTTCAAGAGCATAGACTCTGAGAGTTGTATTATAATATTCTTTTACAATAATAAAATTGATAGTGCTTTGGTGTGTGGGTTTTCCCATGTAAATTTTGTGTCTTGTGGTTTTATGCTTTAAATATGAAATAACTAAATTAATGTGCAATCTTAAATGAAAATATTAGTGTAAAAGGATTTGAAACAAAGTTTTGCAACCTTCTCCTGATTGATTTGCATTAGGGAAGCATTTTCACACTCAACTTTCCTTTCAGTTGGTATTAGAGTTTGGCCAACATTGTTATCCTTGTTAGGTTTGAAGGGTTTTTTGTGTAGATCTAGATTAAGTGGGAGTTTTACAAAGAAAGCTTTGCTAATCTTGTTGCAAGTTTAAGATGAGATGGAGAAATTCAATGGCAATAATTTTGAGTTGTGGAAACTCAAAATGGAGGACATGCTCATAGATAGAGATCTATGGGCTGCAATATCCAATACAAAACAAGCAACAACCTCACAAGAGGATTGGAAGCTAATGGATCGGAAATCCAAGGGTTTGATAAGACTCTATTTGGTTGATTTTGTGCTCCTAAATGTCCATGAAGAGAGGACTGCAGATGAGCTTTAGAAGAAGCTTGGTGATATTTATCAAGGGAAATCCTTGATAAATAAGTTATTCTTGAGAAAGAAGTTGAATTCTCTGAGGATGGAGGAAGGAGGTTTAGTTGCTAATCACCTGAATGCATTTAATATGTTTGTTGCTCAACTGGGTTTTGTTAGTGTGAAGATTGATGACAAGGACCATTGTATGCTTTTGTTATGTTCTTTGTCGGACTCGTGGGACCACCTGGTGATGGCTCACAACAACCACTTTCAAAATGGAATATGTGGTTTCTTCATTGTTATCTAAGGAGATGTGGAGGAAATCTTCTAAGATGGCCAAAAAGGTCCTATTTGTCTATGGTGGATTGAAGGAGAAAGGGAAGAAAAAGGACAAGAATTCTAAGTCCAAGCCTTTCAGGAGATCTAAGTCTCCTATTAAAAAGTCCAAGGCTAAATGTTGGAACTAATCAAATATTAACATGGACATCAATGCAAATCATCAAACAAATATTGAGCTTGTACTAATCAAGTAGAAACATGGACATCAGTACAAATCATAAAATCTTCTTTAATTTGATTGTATTTTGACAATGTGACAGTACTTGCACATTAGCCATGCATCCTCCATACCAAGCCCTCAATATACGAACTTGAGGAAGCTCTGAAAACTATCATAAAACAATACCATGGGCCCAAACATGGTCTCAAAATACCATGGTAAAATTTCTTACAACCCAATACATGAGAGTGGTCTCTAAAATAAAAGTTAACTTCTCTCACATTAACACATGAAGATATTCCATTGAACCTACTTTCTCATTTCTAAGTGCTCCATGAGTATAATAATTGCATTGTCATTTCCTATTTTGAAAAAAATGCTCTATAACTCCCTATCTTTGACATCCTTTTGTAAAATAATCTCACATAATCTAAGAGAATAATAAAAGAAAAATAATATCCTTCATTCATTAAGGGCATTTAAAAGTTACTCATTCCAAAAAAAATTGGAGACTTGCCAATATACATTAGAATTGCAATTTAAATATTGCATTATCCTAACATTCTACCACTTGACATTACACAATGCAATTTAATAGATAAAAATAATACAATGTGCAAGGCTCGTGGCCTCCCTACACTAAGAGAGTTTATCTATGCTCACTAATTTCATAAGTGAACTTGCAACATTATCTTGAGCATCAAATTTATGAACCATGACCTTACTACTCTCCACTATCTCTTGAACAAAGTGATAATAAAGATAATACAGTTTGTACGAGCATGGTGCATGGAATTTTTAGCCAAGTAGATCGCACTAGGAATTTAACATTTGATCTTAACCACCTTACTATCAAAACCAACTCCTCAACTTAGTATCTATAAGCAAACCACCTCTTTGCAAGCATGATCAGTAGTCATATGTACTCTACTTTAGTTGAAAAAATATAGTTATGGACTACTTCTTACTCATCCAACTAATTAAATTGTCAATAAAAAAAGAAAATGCATAGCCACTAATGGACCTCTAACTATCCAAGTCACTTACCCAATCTGCATCAACAAGGCCTTGTATATCCCACATCTTGCCCACATCATTAGAACCATGATAACATCAGGAATAATTATAAATTCATCACAAATATCTAAATACCCTCTTAACACAATTTTAGTTCTCTCTACCAAGGTTAGACATAAACCTACTATGAACTACCACTACTTAAGCGATATCTAGTCTAATCCATATTATTACATACGTTAGGTTCCCTACATCACTAACATAAGCCACATTATACATTTCTTCCAAATCATCATCCAGTTTAAGACATTAATGAAAACTTAGTGTCAATGGGTAAATTAATACTCACATGTTTGTAATCATGCATAGTAAATAACTACAATATGTTGTCAACACACTTCAACTCAAAACCTTTTTGTGAACTTGGCCCTTCTTTTGCCCCTAAATATTTTTTGTCAAATGTACTAGAAAGCTAAGTCTTAAGCTCCCTAATCATCCCCTAGATGTTGCTTAAAAATAACATGTCATCCCCATACAAAACAAATATTAGAATCTAATCATCAATATGCTTAATGTAAACATAGTAATCCTCTTCACTTCTAACATAACCCAAATTCAATGCAAAAGCATCAAATTTCTAATACCACATATTAGGTGATTGTTTCAAACCATATAATAACCATTTTAGTGTACAAGCCAAAATTTCCTTCTCTTTTACCTCAAAAACATCAAACTCTCACATATAAATTTATTCTTCAAAACCCTCATACAAGAAAGCAATTTTAACATACATTTATTCAATCTCAAAATCACAAATAACAACAATAGACAACAAGAAACTATTAGAAGATAAGTTAGCAATAGGAAATAAAATTTCACCAAAATTAACTCCCTCTCTCTAGCAATCATCCTTGGCAACTAGTTTGGCCTTGTACCTCTTTAACTATCTATTTGCTCTCAATTTACTTGCAACTTATGGGCTTCCTACCCTTGAAAAAACTCATAAGATCACACGTGTCACAACTATTGAAGGTCACTATCTCCTCTTACATGGCCTTTATCCAAGATTCATTATCCTCTAAAGAGATAGCCATTCTAAACAATCTTTGTTCAATATTAGTACAACTTAAAGACACAATCAAAATCTATTGGGCTATTCCAATCTAATAGGTTTTGTTTATTGTGAATCATCTCAAGCCTAGAGTAAAGCGCTTTGCTTCTTCCTCTACTTGCTCATCGTACTCCAAACTCTCATATGATCCCTCTCTTCCTCTCCATCCTATAATTCATCATGCTATTCTTTAACACATACATCTTCTTACTTCTCAAAATGCACTATTTTCTTTTGTTTTATTCTTCTACTTATATAAGATTCAAAAATGTTCTAATATCCCTACAAATAACACCTCTAAAATAAATCATTTTCAAGGTTAGTGAATTCCAAAGCTTATAGCATTTTACATTTTCACTATAACCAACAAAAATTTATTTATGTACTTTTAGATCCAACTTAGATTTTTTTCTTAGGCACATGAGCATAATTCCCATGGCCAAAAAACCTTAAATGTGAGATAGACGGTTTTTTATTTATCCACATGTCATAAGGATTTTTGTCAATAAAAGCCAAATATGGAGATCAATCAATCAAGTAACAAACAATGCTTACAACCTCTAACCAAAATTATTAATTCAACTGTGTGCCACTCAACATAGGTCGAAATCTTTCCATCAATGTGGCTTAAATGCTGGTGCCACAATACACATGTATTTTTAAAAATGTTAGTTACATTGACAAAATTAAAAATATGGAGACATCAAACCTAAATAAAGTCTCACACCATGAACCTCTTACTACCACTAGATTTCCTCTAACCAACTTGCAACTAGACCTACAAAACGTTACATGCACTACAAAATCATTCGACTTGGTTACAAAAAAAATATTTCTCATAAATCGTAAAATTTGGAAAATATTATTGAGAGTTTTCTCCCTATCATCACTAAAACACAAACATACCTTTCCTTACCAACAAATTGAAATGTGTTGTTGTCAGCAAGAAAAACTACTCGAACATAAGCTTGGTATGACGAAAAAATATTTCTTGTGAGGATTCATATGTTAGGAGCAACCTACATCAATTAGCCAAGAGTCATGACTAGTAACATTAGCAAAAAAACTGTAACATTATTACTATCATAAGTGGATTTCTCTGCAGAGGAATCATCAAATCTCTTCTTTTTCTTGCATTCTCGATCCTCTGACCATTGACTCGTACAAAACATACGAGTTTGGTGCCTTCATGGGTAAGGTTGTTGATTGGCAACTAGCATGCTTTATGGCAACGAATTCTCTCTAGGGGGCATTTGCTCGGAAACCCTGTCCACCACATGATTCAAACCCTCATTTAGGAGATTAAACTGCAAGAGAAAAGAAATGCCTCTAGTCTACTGCTCTTGCTGATTTGCTCTAGTTTGATGATGTGCACATTCTCAGGATTCTGAATCATTCCGAGTTGGCTACTTGGCTTGGATTCAAATGACAGAACCCCACACAATATACTGTGCTTTGGGCAGACATGAGTGTTTTGGTAAAGCTATCAAATGCTACTGTGCTTTAGTGCCCTGACGTCTCTCAGTTTTAATAGCAATCTTTCCTTTTGGCTGCAAATTTAAAAGATTGTATTGCATGTGCTCTGATACCACTGTCAGGCTTAGTATTGATGAGCAGGGTAGATTGGTGTAAATCTTATTGATGTTAAAAATGAAGATTACATTCTCATTTTAAAGGCAGACATGAAACGTTGAACTGCCAAAGTAAATAAAAAGAAAAAACTACCAAAACTGAAAAACAAAAAGAAAGTATTAACCCAGAAGATTTAACACAGTAACAAAGATACCCTGATAGGATGGCCAATCTGCACTTCTTATTATTAACTCTCCACTCTTCTCTTCAGGGAATGGTGCAGCCATGCAGGAAAATCTAGGCCTTTAAAGAGCTTGAATAGAATCCATTGGAAATTGGAACAGCATATGTTCACGTCCATCTCAATTTCCACCACTCTTTTAGCTTTATATTTTTCTTCATTCTTGCAATTTTTCCATTTTAGCATTAGGCAACCAATTTGCTCCTTTAATTCCTTTATTTCTTACTTCAATTCATATAGAATCCTCCGCTCATAAGCCTTGAGATGTTTTATCTCTTTCTTCAAATCATCTGTCATGAGATCTTTTATCTCTTTCTTCATCTCATCCAGTTCCATTGTATATTTTATATGGCAATCTTTCAGAACTTCATCCAAACTGTCTTTTCTAACCTTGGTGCTACTTTCAAGATCATCTCCAATTTTAGAGATTTCTTGTCAGTAATTGCCTTGTCCATGGCAACTTGTTTGAATTGTTCCACTTGTTCGTTGCTGAATTCAGGATCATCTCCAGCTTTAGCTGTCATCTTCAGAGTGTTTCATTGGCATTGTGTACCTATTTGCATCTCCTTCAAGTATCTCTAATGACCTGTTACTGGTTTAGAATCTTCTCCAGCTTTACCACTGTTATCTTCACAGAATTGGAGCCAGAATCCTCTCCTTTGAGTTTCTCTGATGCCCTATTGCTAATTTCAGGGTTTTCTTTATCTTCAGAATCGTTCCCTTCTATCATCATCCCCTTTTCATCTCCTTTAAGTTTATCTGATGTGTTGTTGCCAGTCCCAGAAACTTATCCAGCTTTAGCATTATCATCTTGAGTCTTTAAGTGTCATCATCCTCTCCTTTGCATCTCCTCTGAGATTCTTTGATGCCCTGTTACTGATTTTGAAATCTTCTTCAGTTTTAACACTGTTATCTTAATAATTAATCAGTGCATCATCATCTTCTTTTGGTTTCTCCGATGCCCTGTTACCGATTTTAGTATCTTCTCCAGCTTTAGTGCTTTTACTTTCAAAATCATTTAGTGTCATCATCCTCTCCTCCTTTGAGTTTATGTTTCTTTGATGCCCTGTTGCAGTTTTAGGATCTTCTTTGTTGGTATGTGGCAACTGATCATGCTATACTGTACACCCTGGCCCCCCGTCCTTGCTGGGGTCCGGGGCCGGGCTGGGCCAGTGGGGGTTGAGGCGGCCCCAGCAAAATTCTTCCTACTTTTTCGCGTGATCACCGAAAAAGGGAAAAATCAATGAAAAAGGAAAAATCCGATTTTGTAGAACCCTAAAAATCTGGAAACTTCTAAACTTGGTAAAAAGGGGTTCGGATGGGTATTACTGTATGATGAAAAACGCGATTATTCGCAAGATTGTAATAGGTTTTACACTGGATAATAAAAGTGTTGAATGGCTGCGGTTTGGTGAATGTAGCCCAGATTGGGTGAACCACGTTAAATTTTGTGTTATGATTTATTCTGTGAATGTTTTAGTTTCTCTGTTTATTATATAAAATCTGCATTTAACTGTTAGATCTGCCATCTCTAACCCTAACATTCTCCAACATTAAAACTGTCACAATCAGAATTGTTCAGAGCTATCATCCTCTCCTTTGCATCTCCTTTTAGTTTCTCTGATGCCCTATTGCAAGTTTTGGGATCTTCTCCAGTATTTTAACTGTCATAATCAGAATCGTTCAGAGCTATCATTCTCTCCTTTGCATCTCCTTTTTAGTTTCTATGATGCCCTATTGCAGGTTTTGGTATCTTCTCCAGCTTTAGCAGTGTTAACTTCAGAGTTGTTCAGTGCTATCATCCTCTCCTTTGCATCTCCTTTGAGTTTCCAATGTCCTGTTGTTTCTTTCAGGGTCATATATGATTTTAGTAGCATTTCCTGCTTTGTGTATTCTTCATATATCTCTGGTTTCTCTCTCTTCTTCCATAATTATCTGTAATCAATCTTTCAGTTTTTCAATAAATGTTGCACTATCATTTGCAGTGAAGGCCCATTGGCTTCTGAGTTTCTTAGACAGCCAATTCTGTTCCAGTTCTGCAGAAAAAGATGAAGACTTAAATTTTTCAGATTTCTGTTCCATATGTTATGTGGTGCTCAAATACAATGCCAAATTCAATTAATTTCCTCCAAAATCTTAAATGTTGCAGACTCGCATACTGGTATATGAATTTTCATATTTTCCTGCCATTCCCAGCATATAAATATCCAGGTGATACTGTACCTTCCATCCAGCCAAATGCTTTATTTAATTGCTCAGAGAGAAGATGTTCCACACCAATCGATGATAACTGAGAAGACTCTTCCACTCTCTAGGCAATTTCCTTCCATTTGTAGACAACTTATGAAAATAAAGGAAGGCATAGTGTTCTGATTCACTATATCTTACGAACAGCATTTCTCTTATAGGAATCAAAACACAATCACTTTGGTCACCTGCATATGGAAACATCCTTACATTTCCTATCATTTATCAAATTCAACTTCAATTAAATCTAAATCTAAAGCTAGACCTTTTGTGGACTATCACCAAACAAAAAAAATTAATGAATCTCCAGAAGATTAGGAACATCTCTAGCTACATCTGCTTCTGACCCAGCAACAATCTTGTTTGAATTCTGGTGAGCTCCTAGCACCTAAAATATCAAACAATAAATCTAACTTCAAGATAAAACTGTCCAGCACCTCTACAATAAGTGTGGCATCAGCTGTTCCCTGCTGTACTTGTTGGCTTGTTTGTCCACCGTCTGCTTGTCTTTCCCTCTCAAAAAGGGGTATTTTTATAAGGAAGGTAACAAATATTATCCTGTAGATGTTTACTATAATAGAAACTATATATTATCTCTAGTATTAAGATTGTATAATGGTCTGTGATATAATTTTATTGTTACCTGGTGTTTAAGTATCCCAACTTTCATCAACTCACGCATCTTCTGTATCCTTGGACTCCTCACTCTATTATTTGAACACACCCAACTGTCCTTCCAAAAAACTAAACAATTGGTCTTCATTAGCCTCAGGGAGGTCCAACGAGAGTTGTCTTAGTTTTTGCACATACTTCTCTGTTAATTCCATGTTAGCTTTTAGAATTAAAAATATCTTATCAAATTCCACCTTACAAGAAAATTTCAAAGAATAAGAAAATAACTTACGCTGAATGTACCTGTAAAATAATAGCTTCCTGGCATCTGTCAAGATCATCCATGAAAAATATTCTGAAATTGTTATCCAATGCAGGCGGAGCTGCTTTACTAATAGTCATAGTTTTGGAAAGACATTTAGATTGCTGGAACAATGATGCAATCCCCCATCTTAAGGAAACAACGAAGTGGCATAGCATGAAAGCCATAGTGTATAGCCAAAATAATCTCTTACAAACTTCTCCTTCCAAAACATTTATGTTGGAAACCACCCTTTCCTGATACATTAGTTTTTCTTTGTGGTTAGGAATTGATATACAGTTCAGTAACTAGCTACTCGAAGGTTCTACAATGCTCTTTGCTGACTTCACAAGTTTCCATACAACAACAATTTTAGTTGCAATTTAGGATGCATATCTTAGACCTACCATTAAAGTACTCATCTTGTATTTAATATTTATATGAAGTAACCATACTGTCAAAGTAAATGAACTAGCTATGCAAATTGCATGTAAGCGTGGAAAAATAACTTGAGTCCAGAGGCAGATACTATAATTATGTTTTACCCATGTAGATCTCCTACAGGTATTCAACCATTGCACCTCAGACATCAATCCTTCTGTTTAGTGATTTCTACTGCCATACCAGCCAATACTTCTGATTCATTCCATATTTCCATGCATTATAATGAACATTTAAATTAGCAGGTGCATCTTAGTTATTGATTTTTCATCATAACAATTAAGAATTAGTTGAAGAGGAAGGAACTACAGCTCTTGATCTTAAGGCCTCTCACTCGTCCTCCTACTACAGTACATGGCAATTAGTGCTTTAAAGTTTAAACATATGGTGATACTTATGAAATGGTTCCATGGTAGGGGACTGCTGTTCCTATAGTTTTGCTTCACGTGGTCCCATGAAATCATAGAGCAAAAAAAGAAATTAAAGGAAAATTTACCTGAAAACCAGGGAATGCAGCTGCTTAGGAGGAATTTTCAGACACGCAAGGGTTGGGAACCAGGGTTTTGCAGCAACTGCAAAAGAATATTTCGACACTTCCCTCCTTC
>VDFB02149335.1:0-89359 GCA_007258455.2 Sequoia sempervirens | reverse complement strand
TGACAAAAATGCTTTGGTAGACATGTATAAATGTGGTAGTATAGACAAAATGATTGAGCTGTTTGAAAAATGCCTCAAAATGTGGTCTCATAGAATGCCATGACAACCAAATGCAATTGGTAGCTGCTCCTAGTTATTTGTTATGCAATGTGAAGTAATTGCATAACTGCTTAGGTTGACTTTGTAAAAACTATATTGTAATTGAAATTTTGTCATCTATCAACATCTAGTTATTGGTTATGAAATGTGAAGCAATGCTTTTAGTTTGAAAGATGTGCAATGCAATGTAATCAATGTTATGAATATAAACTACAAAAATCTATTTTTTACTAAGTTACTGATTCAATTTTGGGTTCGGGATCGGGTTCAAGAACCCGGTTCGCTGGTTCGGGAAATTTTTTTTGGGGGTTGGGTTCGTTTTGGGTTCAGTCATACAAAAAAATATAAAAATAAGAAATATATACATATTTGTAGTAGTAATCAAGTTCAAAATACACCACCATATTAATAGTCAAATAACATAGCAAAAATACACCACCACTTTCATAGTGAAATATTAAAATATTAGTGATCTACTTGAATGTCATGATACAAAATTATAAATTAAAGTTCAAACATAAAATGTCAAGTGTTTACAATCAGCCATTATTGATCATTGATCAATCTGAAAAGTGTGAACATTTTTCTGTGTGGAAGGAAAACAAGAAAACAGTGTTACATAATTATTTACATTGTGAAAGAGCCAAAACCTTTTTCTTGCAGATCGTAGAAGAATCTTAGTGATTTTTTGGGTGTCCTAGCCTTGGAGCGGAACTATACTAAGCCATGAATGATTGACTAGGAGGCTGTGAGAAAAGAAATAAAGATAAATCACTTGCAACTTGTTGCAATTCTTTCCTTGGGAAAAAGGGGTAAAGTTTTCTTTTCAAGGAGAATCTCCTTTAGAGTTTGAAAGCATTGATAATTTTCAAGATAGACTTTTCCAAATATGTCATCTAGGTTTGAAGCTTTTAGGTAAAATGTTTTCTTCTTAAAATTTTGTTCAAAATTCAAGATGTAGGCTCTCCTCCCTTAGGGAAGAGAAGGCCTATCAAACCTAACACTCTTATGCAACACTTCTTAAGTTCTTGTTGATGCAGTATTAGATGCGAAGTTTCAAAATAGGCATGGTTATATAAATTTTCATCTCACGACTATCATTGCATCAAATTAATAATTTTCAATCCCTTATGGTCTAGACAAGAGAAGTATGGAGTAGTGTTCCAATGCTAAAGTATTATTGTGAATCTCTTTGCTATGAGTGGTTCAAAAATGAGGAATTTGTCTTCTGCACCAAATGAGAAATATTCACAATATGTGCTAGGAAGGAATAATTCCATAAGATCGAGTATGAAAGAACCAAGAATTGCAAAATTGGCTTATGTTTGACTTCTGAACAAAATTTTTCACACTTTTTCGATCGTGCGTAAAGTCAAAAAATATGTATGGTATAGAAGTATAAAAGTATACATGAAGATACACATAACTCATATCTATTGAACCATGAATTTATAATTTTTAAATATGGACACCATCGATAAAAATATTTGTATTAAGCAAATAGCCATGTACGAATACATCAATATATGTTGATATAAGTATAAAATATAGTTACAAAATAGCCATATAGGCTTACAAGAATGCCATATAGGCATTTAATTTCAAATATATCCAATACAAAATGTGTACAAAATTGCCATGTAGGCATACAACAAAGGGGCTCACGTGCATTCAAAATTCATTTCTCTCCATGCTCTAGGTTCAAATACAATTTTCTTTCCTTTGCTAGGCAATGCGATGGTGATAAGTACGTCATCCATTTTTCTGGCGTGCTTGAGGAGTGATCCCTCTTTGCTCCTCCCACAGTGTTTAGCTTCTGGTAAGTTTCAGCTATTATAATAAGAAGGAAATACATTAATATATAGAATTACATTATAAAATTATATTTAAAAATAATCACTTACTGCCATCTCATGATCACTCTCCGATGGAAATATTTGCATGCCGATGTCTACGTACTCAAGCCCTGATAAACCATCCAAATAGAATTAAACTACGAATCAATAATGGTTTGATTTTTCACTAGAACTAGTTCATCTATAACAATGAATGTAAATTGAAATTTAGTAATTTTCCTCATACCTCCCCTATCAGAGCCATCGAGGATTGTATAGTAGAGGAAACACCAATATCCATTGCCCTCGTAATGTTTGGTGGTGTTTCTGTCACAACATCTAAAAATAAAACAACAAATTATTCAATCACAAAAAAGTTACAATAGCGATCCATGTGATGACTTATAATGTATGAGATCTAAGGAACAAAATTTTGAGTACAAGTATTAAACTGATATATTTCTAATTATTAGTTATCGAATTTGAAGTAATTCTTTGATTTTGAATGATCTGTGTAATGCAACATAAGGTCAACAATATGAATATAAACTACACAAATCTATTCAACTTAGAATTCATTACTTAAGTTCTCTTTAAATTCTATATTACCTCTGTGAACGTTTGATCAAATCTACTAGCACTCAGAGGTGTTTCCTTGAAACCTCCAACAATACCCTATTCAACATCCAAAATCACATATTAAAATACCATTCGTAAAACAATGCTAAATTAACACATATAATAAATTTATAATTGTTTACTAACTTTACATACCCCACCGATAGGTGTACTGCAAAAATAAGTAGGTGGATGACTGGTGTATCCAGTCTCTACACTATGACCCTGCAATTTTATTAAAATAACAAAACTAAATTAGTTAATATTGCATTTCACAATCGAAATTTAATAAATTAAATTCAATGAACATGCTGAATTTCACCCGAGTGTCAATGCCATATGCATCATGCAAAATGTCAGTCGTCCTTTCCATCCCCGTAGATGCATATGGATCAGGCTGTGTAGTAGCATATAGATCCTATGTAGCACCCTCTTGAGTGCCAGTAGGGTCATATGAACAAGTCACCCCGCAAGATTGGAACACATGGGTTCGAAGGCCACCACCTGAAGACTCCCTTGGATGGCGCTGTGCAATAGGGCTAGTGTGATGGATGACACTTTGGGTCAAAGTTATGATTTCCTACAATGTCTCTATGTCAGCACTCTCCTTCGCAACGACAGGAATCACAATATGCTCACGGGGCGGCCTAGTGAGAGGTCATCTCCCTTGCCGCATAGGATCCGGTTGTGCACTGGGCCTATCCTAAGCTAACCCCTCACCTCTCCCCTGGAACTCCCTCATATCAAAATAATTTGGGATTTGGTTCAATACAAACTCACTGTATAGTTTCCTAAGAAAATATTGGGGGACTTCACAATTATTGCACAGTGGGTAATCAAAGGCCATATACCATCTTTCATAAAAATAGTTCTTAATCTCTTGGTGGTGGCACCAATGAATAGGAAACCTCTTTGCATTGAGGGTAAGATTTTGATTTGTTTTAGGGTCAGTGAATAGAGAGCACAAATCACCTTTAGTAATTTTTAAATCTTTTACTTGTTTATATGATAATTTGTCTGCATAATATGCCCTAGCTGTCTGCCTCCTATCTTGCCATCCAGATATTTGTTGGGTGATTGCATCTACATTTTTTAACATGTCTTTCAATGAATTTTCTAGAAGAATTCTTTCTATGGTTGAAGCATTTGGATCACTCAACCTACTGATAAGATCCTTAAGTTGTTTTCTATTGTTCTCAATTTCACTCAAATTTTCTTCAGTGCCAGGAGGGAATTGAGAGAATGGTGGGGGGGGTTGATTTTGTTGAGGATTTACCTCCTCTTCTTGTTGAGGATTTGTAAGATTTCCTACAGATTTAAAAAGAAACAATAAAATCTAACCTAAAACAAACAAAATAAATTTCAAACTAACAAATTCAAAACAAATAGTAAACAATACTTACCTCCTGCATCTCTTCGTTGTCGTGGCACCATATTTGCAGACAAAATCCAATTGTTCTTGATGAAATTTGTAGAAATCCTTCCTCCTAGAACGCGAGCGTGAAATTGAAGGTTTTTGGCTGCAGGCGGAGCTGAGAAACAGTGAAAAGCAAATGATACACATTTCACTTTTTATTTTCTTTTAAAAGCACATAACGTGAGCACTTTATGTGTTTCCTCATTTTTTCCCATTTGGCCACAAAAGTGCAACCAACTTCATGCACCTGCCCTTCAATAAGCTTTCATTTGATATTCAATCTTTGTTTTCTTGTTTATTGCATTCAAATGAATTGCATGGAGAATGTTTGTTTTAGATGTGTTTATTGACTAATATTGTGTTGTTTGTTTGTGTTTGTGCAAAACATCGCCTTTGAATCTCATAAGATAGGGTATGCCCCTCTTTGAAAACATAAGGTGCATTAATTTGAATCATTAAGAAATAGTCAAAAACTTGCACATTACAAAGTAGTTATTATCCTCTAAAATCATGTTACATATATATTGAGCTTCTTAATACATGGTTGATAATTGAAATTACATAGAATTAAATGTTAAGTGTTATAGAGATGTCCTTAGTTATTTGTTTTATTAGAATTACTTAATCTTATTTCATAATTACTTTATTATCATTTATTTAAGAATAAATTTATTATTTTAATTTTTTAAAATATGTTAGTTATTTTATCTTATTTCATAATTAGCTTATTATCATTTATTTGAGATTTAATTTATTATTTTACTTTTCAAAAATATGTTAGTTATTTAATCTTATTTCATAATTATTTATCATTTATTTAAGATTTATTTTATTATTTTAAAATTTTAAAATATGTTAGTTATTTTTTAGTTTTAATTTTTATAGTTATAATATGAATTTTTTTGTTATCATTATTGAATGTCAATGTAATTAAGAAAATTAAATGTGAAGGATAGGGTATATTTGATTTTTATTTCAGAAAAGGTTATGAATGTTGATGTCTTGTTGAACTAATTTGTTATAGTGTGGAAAAAATGATGTTATTTTGAATGTTTGTTACCTTTATATTTTGTGTGGATTTGAAAATTTGTGTAGGCCAATCTAAAATATTTTAGATTTTTTTTGGTTAATTTTCCTTTTATAGTTAAATATGATATTTAAAATCTTGATATTAGTTAACACTAGGTACAAATGTATGTATTTATAGTGACATTTTTGTAATTTGTGAAAAAAATGTACACTTTGTAGACATAATTCCATGTTAATTTGTTAACAAAGTAGTTTTGCAAAGGAGAAAGTTAATTTCCTATGGGAACAGTTCACTACAATTGTTACATTGGAAATAATTTACCATCAAGATGGTGACACTCAGAATCAAATTGACTTTTGTTGAACATTATAGAACATGTGTCATGAGAACCGATTGAACAAGATTGGGAATTACTAATAGAACACAAAAAAATTACTATAAACTAATGAAAAAAAAAGATTTTGACCAATTGATTTGCCTATTCTCTACAAATGATTCAATCCAAATACACAACAAATAAATGCTTAAACTACCAAATATTCCTATTACACTTTGTATTGCAATTAAAACACATCAACTCAAACATGGATAACGATGTTGACCAACTTCGCCAAGAACTTTTTCTATGTAGAGGCCAACACATAATGTTAATTATAAACTTGTTGATTCAAACAGGGCTTGTGAATGGGTCTCTTGGAGAGGTAGTAGATATTGTCTACACATTTGGCTCTAAATTGTTTGATTTACCTTTGTATGTAGTAGTGTGATTTGATACTTACAATGACCTACCTTGAAACCAAAATGAACCAAAAAATATACCTATAACACCCATATCTCTAGGTAATCATAGACAACTACCACTATCAATGACATAGGTAATTACAATACATAAATCCCAAGGATTAATGCTCAACAAAGCAACAATAGATTTAAGTAAAATCGAAAGACAAGGTTTAACTTTTACAGTTATATCTAGAGTCAAATCAATAAAGGGCCTTCAAATAGAACCACCCTTATCTTTTGATCGATATTCAAGAATGGAAAACAATCCATACACATTATTAAGAAAAAGGAAGAGTTTCGACTACATCTACTTTCATTATGATCAGTATAGGTATCAACATAATTACTTTCAAACTTCTTTGCATCAACTTTCACTTTATTCTTTTTACTACACTCTTCATAGTATATGCTTTACAAAATTTAATTCAAAACCAATTTACTCATATCTTCATGGTTTACAAGTGGCTGCTTACTAATTGTATTTTCATTTTATTTTTTTTGCATTGAGTGCTCCTACGATGCTACCAAAAAATATATTCTCTCACTTATAATTCCTTCTACCACCTACTTTCATTTTTTTCTATACTTTTTACTTTTCAAATAAAACCATCGATGCAATTATGATGTAAGTGTTCTAACCTTTTTGCTGAATGTGTAGGAACAAATAAATGAGCACAAACTTCTTTGTGCAGGCTCTTTTCATACAAGCACATTCAATCATCGACTACAAAAGCATCATAATTGAAACTATTACGAATCTGTCCTTCAATTATGTGATTCAAAAACAACTTCTATTTATTCTGAACATTTGTAAATCAAATATCTTGTGTATGTATTTCAAACTCCAATTACAAACCTATATAAACACTACAAAGTACACTTCTTAACATGTTGACTTACATATATATTTCTCTATCGACATACCCATTGCACCCCTCCTAATACAAATGCTAGTGATTATTTTCTACTCCAAAAAGTTGATTATGAAAAACACTCTTTGTAAATGTGAAAAGACTTAACTATAAACGTCTATCTCTTAAAACTACCCTCCGATAAAATAGACTGCCACATTTTCTTTCTTAGCTTGGCCACTACGTTGTTCCTTCAATCCGAAAAAGACGTAGGGAATCCATATTATTTACACTGGCGCATCGTCTTCCCTGGCCTTCATATTCAGACGATTCGTTTGCCTTTTTCCAGATCATTTCTCATCATACTTTTAACTTTAATACTTTTCTTCTTTATATTTAGTTGATAATCCATACTTTATACCCCACAAAATCAATAGCAAATCTGATTTAGATTAACTGTCCTCCATCCGCCTCCCCTTTACTCATTCTTAGAGGGAAAGTAGTTGTGATGAGGATGAGCTGTTGAAAGGAGATCGGAAGATAATAAAGTGGACTTCCCAGACTCGACGCCAACCAATTTGAAAAGAATTTTCTTATTTCTTTCTATAAATGTGGGACTAATTATTCCACTTTGTCAAACAGGCGATAAAATCAGACAGTATAAAGTAGATAAAATACGAGACATTTGATAACACATCACTTTCTATTTACTATACCTGCTGGTAAAGATTAGAGAAGACACCACTTATATAATTATTTAGATTTTTTAATTGTAAATAATATTATTTTTTAAATATTTTTAATAAATTTATGAATAAAAGAAAATAATACAATATTCATAGGAAAATGTTGGTAGAATGACATTCACAAAGTTTAATGGGATTAAGTCTAACACAAAAATCAATAATAGATCCAAATCCAACAAAGTCTAAACTACTACAAAAAATTCAAGAGGAGGATTTTTGTCATTAGAATCATCTTATAAATGTGAGTGTCTTTAGGCTTTGCAGTGACCAAACCTTGGGCTTGACATTATAAAACCATAATGTAATTGCATGGGAATGTGAGCATATTATGATTTAAAAATGTGACCGTGTTATTGGTTATTTTGACCCAAAGACATTTTTGACTACTTTTTCACCTTGCATCTTTTTGCATATAACCTTTATGAAGATCTTAATATCAAATCCCTCAACATTTATTATTTTGGACATCCCTTTTAACATCATCTTACTCATACTAAGTATGATTAATGAAAAATTTTCAAATGTGTAAGTTATAATCCTTACTTATAGTCAAGTGAAGTAAAACACCAAATTTTCAGCCATCCTAATCTTATTCCTTTAACAACATAAATTTTCAATGTGAATCACATGTCAACAACTCTTCCCCTCAAATTTCTCTTTGTCTTTATCTGATTTTTTTTATTTAGTTATCTTCCTTCTTATTTATGTTTCACATTTTGAGAAAGTTTCAGAGGTATTACTAACACAAATGTGTTGCCAAGAAATTGTGTACTAGCAATTGTAATTTAGCACAGTGAAATAGGTAAACCAAAGAGGTCTTAAGGGTGCATTATTGGGTCCTTAAGGAAATGATGTGTTACCTTGAGTGTAGCTCCCCATAGACACATAGTAGTTTGGCTTGTTATCATAAAGCAGTTGATCAAAATCTCTCTCCTCTCTCTCTCTACACCATTTTAAACATGCATTGAATGACCATTACATTTTTTCAATATAACATATAGTGGAAATATAAATTATTGACACGATTTGTTTTTTATTGAAGAAAAAGACATTTACAAGCAGTTACAAAGAATAAAATTACAGCTATGAGAAAACAACAAAAACAAAGTGTTGTGCAGTTTTTGCACACACACCCTACTTGGAGTAGGGACCCTCTTTTCGGATGTCTTTTGACCTTTGGTTTTATTAGATCTATCTTTTGAGGTCTTGATATGTTGGCTTTGCTAGCTTTGATCTTGCCTTGAGGCTTGAATTGGCTAAAATTGAGTTTTAAACAAAATCCGGGTTTTCACCTGAATCCGGGATTTTTCGGCTCCGGCGGATTTTTCCGGGCCCTGGTTGATTGTCTGGTCATCGCTGAATTCTCCGAATCCGCGTTTCTGCCTAAATCCGGGATTTTTCGGTTCTGGCGGATTTTCCCGGATTGTGCTAAAATCCTGAACTTTATTAAAACCCCGGTTTCTGCCTTTCCATGAAATTGTTGTTCATCCGGATTTCCGCGTGTCTTGAGATTTTCCGAAATTCTGTTTTGGGCTCGGGTTTCCGGATTTGTCAGACACGTCTTGTCGCTCATTAATGGCCGAGGTACCTTTGCTCAGACGTGTGAATGGGTGGATTTAAGACCTTTTAGGCATCATTTTAACTTCATCATTCATTTGCCTGCTGCTCTGGCAATTGAGAGTTTTCATTTGAGCTTTGAGGATTGATTCTGAATCGCTTGCGTGTGGATTGATTGGAGCGCTGGTCAAGGTTTTCACTGCTAGGGCGTGTTTGCTTTGTGGTCGCTACTTCGAGTTCGAGTTTCATCTGGATAAATCGATGGTGAGTTTTCGATGGCCTTTCTTATTTGTTTGTGTGGTGATCGAATTTTTCTGTATTGATTGGTGGTTATTTCGGGTCGGCCCATGCTTAGCCACAATTTCTTTTTTATCGAGTTGGGGTTTGACCCGTTTCTTCGTGAAACCTCATCACCCGCGCCCTGTGAGCTTGCATTTATCCATTAGATAATGGGTGCATCCGTTTGGAAGGTGTTATGTGTCAAATTGATTGCCCTCTTAGTGCGTAATTTGCCATATGCGAGGTTAAGGTTTTTTCGGTGTTTGGCTCAGAATGGAAAATTCATTATGATTGGTCGATCTTGCACTTATATTAAACTGATCCCTGCCTTGTGAGGACTCGGAGTGCCCTAGACTGATCTTTATAGATGATACTTTGAACCCCGAGCTTAACCTTGGTTTTAATGGCGGGAGGTCTGGTTATCGAAATTAGGGCATCGTGGTTTTGCTATGAGGACTCGTCATTTGAAAGCCTTGAGACCTTAAGCCCATTTACATTCTGAATCTTGTTGGTTGGCGTCGACTTTGAAATCATTAGAACCCAAGTGAGGAAGTTTACATAATCGTTCAGTCGTTGGTTTGCATGTTGCCATTCATCGGGTTTCCGTGGTGTCCGCGGAATTTCTGCGCACTCGGATTTTCCCAGTTTTGGCTTATTCCGCGGAGTGCAGCGATTTCCGGAGCACTTCGAACTGTCCGCGAAAATCCATCCCATCTGGATTTTTTCGGGTTTCCTGTCTGGTTTCATCCTTTTTGATTTTCTGAAGATAGGATTTATGGAATAAATGTTAAATGCCTATTTCTTGTTGCCAATGAACAAATTACATGATAATCTTACGATCTTTTTCCTGTATTAACGATTTATTTGACTAATGATGTTTTGGCAGCAAGAATCCGTCTGGGTCGGATTTCTCCGAAATTCTGCCCCGACTGGATTTTCCCAGTTTGCGTGGTTTTCCCGGACCGCTTTATTTTTTTGGATTTTCAGAAATTGGCAGTTTGTGATGGATTTTAACTACCTTATATGATTTTATGCTGATCTTTTGGTTGGAATATGAATGATAATATAATACTCATGATGTCCTTTGTGAATGCAGGCTGAATCAAGCAAGGCTGCTGCAAGAAAGTCCAAAGGTGACACAGAGGGGTCATCCGTTTCAGAAGCAGAAAGGCTAAGGTTGGACATTAGAAGTCAATTACCAGAAAGAAAGATATCTTCCGTGTGGTCTGAGGTGTCTGACACCAATGTGGGGGCCTGGAGATACGAGGACTTCAAGCAGAGGACAACTGAGAAGAATATGTCAGTCCTAAGGAATGGCATGATGAAGTCCGGACTAGTGCATGTGGCAGGGTTTCCTCTAGCGATCCAGTGCTATGAGTTGATCTTAGAGTGTGCCCGGCAGTACAACTTCAATACACAAAGGGTTGTCAGTACTGAGGGAAGAGTCTTGGCTAATTTCAGTCCTGTTTCCATTGCTCAAGCCTTTGACATGCTGATTTTCCTTCTGTGTGTGCTTTAAACATGGACATGGCCAGGACATATTACGAAAATGAGCCCATCAAAGCTCAACAACTGATTAATGCTTGGTTGGAGAAGCCAAAATCACACTATTCTAAACTACCCAAGCAGTTGCACAGAGTTAAATTCAGGTCAGATATTTATGATGCCATCACCTTCTTGAGCGGGGTGGCAGGATTGAAGACCACTGGGGTATTGGAGAGTTGGATGGTCCATGTGATCACCAAAATTGAACAAGGGACCAACTATCACTAGGTAGGGCTTATCAGTGCCATCATTGACAAATAGCTGAGGGACGTCCTAGAGACCAAGAGGTTCACCATGTCCTCATATGTGATGTATGTGTTAGCTAGATTCTACGCGTACAGGGGTTGGAATCCACGAGGGACGTTTGGACAGGACATAGTTTATGAAGTATACCCGGAGTTGCACCTAGGACACAAGGACTATAGAAGGGCTAATGATGCATTCACAATGCATATCACTAGGATGCTTCAGAATGCTGAGCATGTGAGACTGTCGGATGGAGCCAAAGGGTTGATAAAGAATTATGGGGCCTAGTTCATCCAATTTCCCACCTTCACCTACATTAGGATTGATGGATGTTCGGCTGCTCCATATAGGTTACCTCGGTATCCTACTAATCGCATTGTGTTATTGGAGATTGTGAGATAGATATGTGAGTTTGATGCCATCGTCAAGAAGGAGAAGCATAAAACAGGCTTTGGTGGGGATTTCCCTCTTGGAATTGGTGTAGCAGAAGTGTGCCCCTCCATTGAATCAGCACACACCATAGGAGATGAATTGGCAGCATATGGTTTCTCCTTCCACTCCAAAAGAATGAACTTTGATATCACAGGAGAAGCACAGAAGAAGGCTACCAAGGAGTACCAACATAAAGGTGACCTAGAGGACTATTGGGCCAACATCAAGGATGATCTTGAAGCCAGAAAGAAGAGGTATTCTAGGCTCCCTGTGGATGTGATCAGACAGTATAATGTCAAGCTAATCCCAGACCAACTGGAAGACGATGGAAACCTGGTATAGGATCATGCCTATGAAGCTGTGAAGGATAGGTCAATCAGGGATATCAACTAGAATGAAGATGAGGTCACAGAGTTGGAGGACCTAATGGCCCCGGTCATGAAATTTACTTCATCTTGGTTAAAGCATAAGGTTTGGGAGCTAGAAAGTGAGAAGGTAACCTGTACCTTCAATTTGATGGGAGACCTCAACCTAATGTCTACTTCAGAGGAATCTGGGGATGATGACCCCAAAGGGAAAACCAAAAAGAGCTCTCCTTTCAAAATAAAGATTAGAAGCCCTAAGGAAAGTGAGCCGGAACCAAAGAGAAAGCCCAAGGGAAAGAAGAGAAGTAGAACTTTGAAGATTGGTAGGTCCTCTGATGAGGAAGAGTTGGAAAAGGCAGAAGAAGAAAGTGCTCCCCCATTGCCAAAGAAAACCAGAACAACCAGGGTCTCAAAGAAGAAGGTTCAGGATGCATCAAAGGATGAGCCCCTTATTGTTGATGTAGAGAGTTTAGGGGAAAAGACCAAAATCTATATGAGGAGATCCAGGACTCCTTCCCCCAAGGAGGTTTTGCAAAAGATGGCCCCTTCCTCAAAGATACCAGTTGTAGAGCCATCTAAGGCTGCTTCCCCTCCACCAAGTGTACCTGAGCAGGAAATTCCTTAGGAGCATGAAACTAGTAGAGAGGCAGAACCATTCAAGGAAGGGGCACTCTTTAGTGAGGTAGCTGAGCTTGAGGCCGAAGAGGTAGATAAGCATCCTTCTCCTCTAGTGATGTATGAAGATTCTCCGGAGATTGGCAGAGGAAACAGATCGCCTGGGCAGGAGGAGGACATCCCTATTAGAACCCCATCACTGGTGAAGGAAGTGGAGATTGAGGAAGGTGATCAAGGTGAGCAGCTACCTGAAAAGGAAGAGGAGAAAATGCCAGAAGAACAACAAGAAGAAGCAACAACAGAGGAAATATGGGTAGAACCTGCAGCCCCAGACTAGCTTGAAAAAGAGATTGCAAGGAAGAAACAGGTAGTAGTTGAGGACACTCCCTTGGATTGGGATGAAATGCTATCCAAAATTGGCAAAGGAAAGAAAAAGAAGGCAGCTCAGGTGGTTTCAAAGATGGAGAGAGATGAAGCGAATAACCGAGTTATCCACATTGCCACCCCTGCCGTAGACAAGACAAGAGAAGATGTCACTGGTGGAGATTACAATGTACAAACTATTAACCTAGGACCGACATCCATGGAGCAAGATATAGAGGAATATGAAGGGTCCAGTGCAGTGATCATCGATACATTGAGGAAGGAGACCTAGACCAAGCATGAGCTGAGAAAGGAGAATGAAATACTTAGGAAATGCTTGGAGGAGGTAATGAAACCCTTGCAATCTCTCAACCCATCTTCTCCTGCCACTCCTGGCTTTCTGCCCAAGGAAACCATCTCCGAGATTGAAAAGATGAAGACTTCAGCTCAAACTGCAATAGATTGGTTGAAGGGTGTGCAAATGAAGGAAGATAGTGCAATCAAGGATATCCTGTCAATTGGGAAAGATGCAGTCCGAGCCAAGGAATTATTGGAGCATGTGTTGTCTCAGGACAAAGAAGACATTGACCTCTTGCTGCAGAAATCCAAGGTCATCATGGGACATGGTAAGGATCAATTGGCTACGGATGGAATCCTTCCTTCCTCAAGATTAAATGAACCCTGGGAATGGTTTGAGGCTTTGCAGATTTGGCATAAGGCCATGAAGAAGATCTAGAAATGAAAGAAGCAAATAGATGGTGATCTTACTGGGGTGTATGAGGGCTGCATTGCATTCTTTGAGGTTATGACTGGAAGGAGAAAGATTGCTCCTAAATATCTGAGCCTGGAACAGTTAAGGGAATGGTGGCATGAGGTTTATACCCCATATTTTGAGAATGTTATAACCGGCCACCAGCTTGATGATGCAGCCACCTACTTGGGAGTAATGGATAAGTACCAAGCACATAAGGATGATTGGAATAAGACTGTGGACCAGTCAAAAGAAGAGATTGATTCCATTCAATGTAGACTTAAGATCTTGCCTTTGCCACTTGTTGCTGAGCTAGATGGGGTGTTTTTGAGGGTTCAAGGATCGTTGGCCCAGAGCAAGGAAAAAGGAGGTGGTATTTAATGCCATTTTGAGATTTGTGCTTCCCTATTATCATAGGGCATGCATTGGACCAGACTACATTGGGGATTGTGTCGAGGCCGACCTTGATGATATAGATGGCATTTAATGTGTGCCTTGTTTTGGTTTTCCTAAGGCCGACTTTTTTTTGGCGGTTATTCTTATTTTGTAAATGTTTGGCTGGGCCGACATGTCTTGAGAATTTTCTATAAAGGCATTCCTGCCTCATTGTAAAAGGGGGTTAGACAATTAGATATTAGACATTAAAAATTGGAGGAAAAGAGAGTTAGAGCATTTTTTGTGAATTTCTTGAAGCAAGTATTGTAATTAGAACAGTGGAATTGTTGCAGTCTTTTGATGATTTAATATAATTGAGGACATTGTGGTTTTCCTGGTGAAATCTCTTGTGTTAGTTTATCTCGCATGGTTATTGTTGTTCTATCTTTCAAATTGCTTAAAGATTTAGGGTTTAGTATTCAGAACTAAGAATTAGTTTTAGTTTGGTGAATGATGTTTATGATTTTATATTTGGAATGTTTGTAGCAATCTCTGGTCTATACTCCTAGTAACTATCTGATTGTACTAGGCTGGTGAAGTCAACCTGGACCATACATTTAAATGTGCTTAAGTTCGATTGTAGATGAATGTCTATGATTTGAAAATCTATATACCTTAGAAGATTGCACCGTTCTTGTGATATTGCATTGTGGGTTGATCAAGAACTAGTTATTTGAGATTGGTCCATTCCAGATATCTATTATTTGCATTGTTTATTCTAGAAGTAGTTTAAATCTTACCATATTCTTGCACCCTTATCTTTTTCTATTTCTTTATTATCTGGTTAGATTTAGGATTAGAGATCATTATATTGCAAAATCTGATAAATTGAAAGATACAGTTTGCTTGTAGTAAGGTCCCTTTGTGATTACCAGCATTTTCACATATTATATGAGTTGTTTATGCATTGTCATGACCTGACACCCGAGAGACCTTGGGGTGATTTTCAGTGATTTATTGTTGAAAATAACCTTTCAAGAGAGATAGAATATTGCATTATGTCTAAGTTGTTGTTGTGCAGAAAACACCATCAACACAAAGCCCATAGGACAAGCTTTAACAAGCAGTTATAGGCTATAAAACAACACCAAAAGAATAGTTACAAGCTGCCACAAAAAGAGTATAAGCAGATGCCAATGTCAACAGATGAAGCCAAAGGCTTACAACAAACAACAATGCTCAAATAAGACTGATTAAAACAACAAGAAATTATATTGCCTAGATAACTTGAGATAAAATCTACCCATAACCACAAAAGCTACCTAGCTAAAAGGAATGAACAACATAAGGATAATGATCATTGTTGTTTGAAGGAGCCTACAACTCATTGACCAGGGTGTTTCTATAAACTGACTGTATGCTCTTCATCAATGATTGATGTTTTTGCCTCAAGATCTCTAAGTTGCTTCTGAAGAACATCCAGTATCTTTTTCAAATCTAAATTAGCTTGGACAATAGAGTGGAGAACTTGGATTTGCAGAGAGAAATCATCACATATAATAATTGATTCAACTTGCAAGGAATGAAATGTACGTGAAAGAGTCATTGAACATCAAAATCTCAAAATGTGTTTAAGAATGGTGTCTGAAAGTCTGAGTCAGAATATTGTGAGATGAGGAGAGACCAAGAAGAGCGGTTCTCTAAGACCACGCCTGGGGAACAAGCATTGAGAAGTTGGAGAAGAGAAAGTTCTAGATCTTCAGAGCATGGGGATAAAACCAAAATGAATGTTTGATAGTCTCTTTTTTGGAGCAAAATGGGCAAGTTGGAGTGGGAGAGATAAAGGAGATTTGATCACCAATAGGGACTTTAACATGGAGAATTTTCCAGGAAGTCAACTAGACTTGTGCATCAGCTTTAGACTTCCAAATTAAAGAGCTTAATTTGTTCCATTTTGATCAACGAAGGTTGCAATGTTCCCCATTCTGCCAAGACACCAATTCAAATCAAACAATTAGTTAAGCCTGAGTTGTTGCAGCTCTTATCTACACCATGTCATGACAATTTCCTTGACACCATTTGTTAGCATTAAGAGCTAAACATGACATTCAATCTTAATTATACCATATGGTTTAATATTTTTTATATAATATATCTATTATTTAACTATATCTATTTTATATAAAATATATATTATAATTATATACTATATTTTATATAATGTAAATGATTGACTACAAGCTTTCTATAGGTTAACTTGTCTATTATTACTTCATAAATCATCTCAAATAAAATTTAAAGATTGAAATCATTAAATTTTTGTACAAATCCTAATGAACCTCAAATTTCCACTTGTTTGTATATCCAATCATATAATGAGAAACAAACACCAAATTAATCCGTATTTCTAAACCTTAACATAAATTAAATTCAAATATACCAACAAATATTTTAATATAACAATTTTAAATGGAATAAATTTTGAATATAACAAAGAACAATTTGAAGAAAGGCATACAAAACTTGTTAGGGAAAGTAATTGTAGTCATTAGATTTTGAAATTGTGTAGATGCACTGGACTATGATTTTATTTTTGGGTATGAGATTTAAATAAGTGGTGTAGTCAAGGATGGAGGGTCTAGGAATAGGACTATCCAACCTTGCAGAAAAATTAAACACAACGGAAACTCGATGAAAAAGAATATAATCACATATGGAAATAAAGATAATGATCAATTATTCACTGGTAACATGCCTTGCCTTCCAATTTACAAATTATAGAAATATATGGCGTTCAAGCCCAAAAATACAATGCAGGTCAAAGACCTTATCTATCACTACTATCCTTCTACTTAACTAACTCCTAATGCAACTACATGATGCCTATATATACTAACTCCTAGCTCCAGAAAAGGTCCATACCAGCCTCAAGAGGTCTCAAACCCCAAAGTAGATGAAACATGTGAAGGTCAGCCAAAACAAGTGAATTTCCTTTGATTCTTGGAAAAACATGATGTGGATCAGAACTAAGGTTCCTTGATGAATTTGCATCCTTATGGAAAGGTTTCCTAAGCTTTGCAAATCATGGGATAGGTCTACACGCTTGAAAATCTAAGACTGGTTAGTGAATGCTCTCTGTCCAAAATACAATTGATATTCTGCTAGCGATATCTTTGTACTGGAATCTCCAAAACTCTTGAATTTTGGATATGATGTAGATCTTACAATGAAGATCATATATCCGTCTCTGTGAGCTTTGATGTTATAATGCAATACAATGTGGTATGAAATACTGAGACTAGACCTCCTGATAGCTAACTACTCAAATTCAAGTAAACATGAATGGAGATAATCTTGGTTGATACAAGATTGCTTGAAACCTGTGATGCTCCTGCATCAAACACCCGAGGTTGAAGAAAAGTGAGCCTCTCACTTTCTTGGGGCTAGAGGAAAACCAATGCGGTCCACCTCAGCTTGAGAAATCCATGATGAATCTTCCTTTGGTCTTCCTTTCCATTTGACTAGATATCCCTTGTATTTCCTTCCTCTAGTACTACAACCAACTCTATTGTCTAGAATTTCCTCAATTTCCTTTGGATGATGTGATATTTGGTCTATCAAACCAACCTCTCTGTCCTCCAGTGACTCTCCTTCATGATATTTGTATGGGTCTGCAATGTTGAATATAGGTGATATTAAAAATTCCTATGGTAGTTCCACTTCATATGCATTTCCAGAATCAAACTTCCTAATGATCTTACAAGGTCTAAACCTCTTCATCTTCAACTTATTAAATGTCCCAATTGGAAATCTCTCTTTTCTCAAATATACCATTACTTCCTCACCTACTGCAAACGCCTCATGTCTTCTCTTCTTATCCCTTGTCTCCTTGTTGGTATTGCTCATCTTCTCTAGATGCTCCTTGACATGAGTATTTATTTTTTCCATGAATCCTACAAATTCTTCTACCTTTGCACTCTTTTTATTCTCCTTACTGATATATCTTAATTTTTCTATTCCTCTAGGTTGTTGTCTTGTCATAATTTAAAATGGTGTCTTCCCTATGCTCTAGTTTACTAAATTGTTGTATGCAAATTCTACTTGTGGTAGTATCAAGTCCCAATTTACTACTTTATATTTAGTCAAACACCTCAACAAGTTCCCAAAACTCCTATTTACCACTTCTATTTGTCCATTTGTCTATGGGTGAAATTTTGAACTATACTTCAAGTCTGCCTTTATCTTCTTCCACAATTTCTTCCAAAAATATCCAATAAATCTAGTGTCTCTTTCTAATATTATACTCTCTGGTAGTCCATGTAATATCATAATCTCCTTGAAAAATAGGTTTGCAACATGTACTGCATCACTAGTTTTCTTATAGGGTATGAAATGCACCATCTTAGAAAATCCGTCCAAAACCACAAATATAGAATCAAATCCTCTTGGTGTCTTTGATAATCCCAACACAAAATCCATGCATATGTCCTCCCATGGTCTCTTTGGTACAGTCAACATTGTATACTTCCCAGTGTTTTGATTGTTTCCTTTCACAACTTGACAAATCCTACAACTTTGAACATACTTCCTGACATCCTTATACAACTATGGCCAAAAATAGTTCTTACTCACCAATGCTACAGTCTTATCAATTCTAAAATGTACTACTAGTCCTTCGCAATGCTTTTCCTTGATCAAATTCTCTCTCATTGAACTTCTAGGGATGCATAATTGATTGTTATTGAACAACATACCTTCTCGAATGAAGTAATCCAACCATTTGCTTCTATCTGTCTCTATTGGTTCCTTGCAAGCTTTCCATGTCTTCAAAAAATCAATGTCATCCTCATACATATGCTTCAATTCCTCAAAACCCAATACTTCAATTCTCATTTATATCAACAAAATCCTTCTTTGACTCAATGCATCTGCAACCTTGTTTGACTTCCCATTCCAGTGCTTCAACACAAATGTGTAACTCTACAAGAATTCCACCCATCTCATGTGTCTATGGTTCAACTTCCCTTGACTATTCAAATATTGTAAAGCTTGATGATCCATATAGAACACAAAATCCTTAGGTAACAAGTAATGTCTCCACTTCTTCAAGGCTTGTACAATTGCATAGAATTCCTAGTCATAGACTAAATATCTTCTCCTGGCATCATTCAATTTCTCACTCAATTAGGCTATTGGTCTCCCTTCCTGACTTAGCACAACTCTTATTGCACTTCCACTAGCATCACAATCTACTTGGAATACCTTATCAAAGTATGGTAATGCCAACATATGTTGTTTTTTCTCCTTTTGCTTCAACAACTCAAAACTCCTTTGCTTCAAATGTCCACTTGAATTCCTTCTGGTCACCTCCCACTGTCTCTGTAATAGGTGTGCAAATTCCACTAAAATTTCTAATGAAATTCTGATAAAAACTTGCTAGTCCATGAAATGATCTTACTTCTCCAACATTCACAGGTGTAGGCCATTCAACTATTTCTCTAACCTTCTCAGGGTCTATCTTCAATCCTTCCACACATATCACATATCCCAAATACACTAGCTCTTCCTTCATGAAACTACACTTCCTAATGTTTATCAACAACTTCTCTTCTCTTAGCCTTTGAAATACTTGTCTGATATGCTCAAAATGTTCTTCCTTAGTCTTACTAAAAATTAGATTATCATGCAGATAAACAATGAAAAACTTACCCAAGAATTTCTTCAAGACTTCATTCATCAGCCTCATAAATTTACTCGGTACATTAGTTGGTCCAAATGGCATGACAACCACTCATACAATCCTTCATTTGTCTTGAAAGTAGTTTTCCATTCATATCCTTCTCTAATCTTGATCTGATGGTGCAAGTACACATCCTCCATTCTCCATCTTTCTTAGGTGCAAGTACACATCCTCCATTCTCCATCTTTCTTAGGTGCAAGTACAACTAGAACTGCACAAAGAATCATACTCTCTCTAATCAATCCTTTCTTCAATAGTTCCTATATCTGTCTATTCAACTCCACATTCTCTATTGGTGTCATCTAGTGTGCAACTTTGTTCAACAAACTAGCTCCTAGAATAAGATCTATATGATGACTGATACTCAGAATTGGTGGTAATCCTTCTAGCACTCTCTGATACAAGATCTTAATACTCTGTTCCCAGTTTAGTGACTTCCTTCTCTAGTGATTCTTCTTCACTAGTGATTCTCTTTGCATCTAAGTCTCCACACTTTCTTGGAATCAAAGCAAAACAAATGTTCTCATGCCTTAATCCATCCATAAATTTCCTTCCATCTACCAAATTGATTCTAGTTGTTCCACATACTTCACTTTTAGGTTCATCCTCCAATGGTGTCTAGGTGATTCTCTTTCCATTGGACATTATGGTTTAGGTGTTCTTTCTCCCATCATGTATAGCTTTTCTATCATATTGCCAAGGTTTACCCAACAACATATGACTTGCATCTGTAACGCTGAAATAAAATGCTTTGCACAATAGACAACAAGAAAGATTAGAAGCACACATGCATACAATACTAGAATCTAAAATGAAAATTTATTCGTTAAGCAACAAAGAACATGGGAAAGTAAAAACGTAATTAAAACTAGGACAATCTCACCAATTTTCAAACGTATTTCCATGATTCATCTCGATTGCCCTTCTCCATTTTGCTTTGTGTAGTATAATTGCCCTCAGATTTTTAGGTTCGTGCAATTATATCCTATAATAGTTATTAACAAAATATCGAAGATTCAAGACAAATTGCTCTCCAAAGTTACAAAATTCGCGAGAGAGGTTGGAATGAAGAATGACAAATCAATTTATAGAAAATTGATTATTTGAATGACATGTCAGGATTGAAAGATTAACGGACAATTGAGATTGACTGATTAGACATGCATTCCGATAACTGACAGTGATGACATGAGTGATACAAACTAGAAATAGAATTAAAGATTAAATAAATAATTTAATCTTCAGTTCGGCATTCGAAAATAGAAGAAATATCTTTGCATGAAAAAGATAAAGATTGATTGTAATGACTCTCTGTTCGAATGCACACACAACACTTAATTAATTAAATAAGAATATTTAATTAATCCGCATGTACATGCAATTGAGTTAGAACTGGAGGATTGCATGATCTGACGAAGAGATTACTCGAAGACGCCACTCAGACATCAAATCAATAGTTAACTGATTGATTAAAATAGATGTTGAGTCAAGTAAGAGTGAATACTTAGATAACTCACATAATTATCTAAAATATAGAAGAATGTGTTAAAATAGAATTAATGAATTAAATAATTCATTTAATTCAAGACTCGATATTTGAAGAATAATTAAATAAATAATATTTATTTAATTAAGTGATGAAGGGATTTTTAAATGAATAATTAAATAAATAATTTATTTAATTATAGTTGAAATATAATAAAGAGTAAATTAAATAAGAATTTATTTAATTTGACAAGACGAATAAGGTTAATTAGTAACATAATTAAATAAAAAGCGTTTATTTAATTAATCAGTAGAATAAAGAAAAGTGTGAATTAATTAAATAATTAAGATTATTTAATCAAGACCATGAAGAATACAAATTATGAAGAATATGGAAGTCACAAGCCTAAACTAGATTTTAGTGTCTACAACATCCATTGGCGTAATATCAAACAACACTTCATCAAGATACGATCATATTTTTAATTTCACTAGACATTGCTCACTCACTAGTATCTTGTGCTCATCTTGAATTCAAGCTATCCTATAAAGCTTTAGATGTTTCCTTCTTTCCAAATTCAAATTTGTTACCATTTCCTCTAAAACTAGGTTATCTGTACTACCACTATCAATGATTACTTTGCAGCACTTACCTCCTACTTTGCATCTAGTTCGAAACAAACTCTTCCTTTGTAGTGTTGAACCTTAAACACTTCTTTCTCCTAGACCAGTGCTCTCATGAATAATGATTCTCCCTTCTCAAGACTTCCTCTGGAACTTGGTGATTTCACTGGTTCTTCCTCCGCATATCCAGTTCTTGCATGATTTTCATTCTTCTTAATTTCTTGGCGGCACTTAAAACAGATTCCTCTAAAATTTATCTTGTCATATCCTTTCTCATCTCTTCGGTATCCATCATTGTATTAAGAATTGTAGCCTCCTTTGTTGTGGTGGTAAGAATTTCTGTCATCTCTCCCCTTCTGGTATGAACTAGAATCCTTCTCTTCCTTGAGGTGTGAATCCTTGTCCTTGATTTGCTTCACATATGATATTTCTCCTCTAGAATGTGACCTTCCTCTTTGAAATCTACCTCCTCTTCCTCTCTGCCTATGCTCATGTCTTTTGTTTAGCTTTTCTTCCACCTTTAATGCAAATTGATATGCTTCCTCTACCGAATTCATCCTTACCAGACTCAACTCCTCTTGAATGTTCATCCTCAACCCATTGATGTATCTTGCCACTTTCTCCTTGCTTGCTTCACTATGTTTGGTCTTGATGATGATCTTATGAAATTCCTCGGTGTATTCTTTTATAATCTTCTTCTATCTCATGTTTTTTAATCTCTTCAACAACTCCATCTCATAGTTGATAGGTATAAAATGGTTCTTCGATTTTATCACCATTCTATCCCATTTAGCAATATTCTCTTTGTCTTTGCTATTTCTCTCCAATTGAACTTCCTTCCACCATATTGCAGCATGTCCTTTTTGCTTAGTTTTTGCAAATCTGACTCTCTGGGTCTTCAATTTCTTCATATTCAAAGTATTCTTCAATGTCATTTATCCAATCAATCAACTCCTCTAGATTTAGGTTACTGGTATAGTTCGCAATCTCCATTCTAGGTCACTTTCCAATTTTTAAAATAGCTTTCAACATCTTTACCTGATCTGATTCTTCCTCCTTAGAGGTTTCTTCAGCTCGATCTATAGCTTAAACTTCTTCATCATCACTTTCATCATTAGGTATAGGGTTTAATCCTTTTCTTCTATCTTCTTCAATAGCATCCAATCTCACTTTCATTGTTCACATCATTTCCATCATCTTGTCCATCTTTTCAGAAACATTAATAGTAGTATGAATTCTCCTCGGCAGCATCTCTTTGTTGGACTTGTCGTTGCACCAAAAGATTGACCTGTCATTGCTTGATACAAGATTCAATTAAGAACCACAGGAGGCGGTTAGACCATGTCACAAACCCAAGCACTAGTGTTACAAGGAAGACCAAGGGTCACACCTTGCAATAATCCCCCCCAGCACAAGCGTGGGGTTTGAACCTGTGACCAACTCTGATACCAATTGTTGGACTTTTCGTTGCACCAAAAGATTGACCTGTCAATGCCCGATACAAGCTTCAGTTAAGAACCATAGGAGGCACATAGACCATGTCACAAACCCAAGCACTATGCTGCAAGGAAGAACAAGTGTCACACCTTGCAACACTCTTCCTAAGATCTAGTGCAACTACCTCAAGTTGATGATTTGGGTACAGGGTTGCAACTGCCTCACAATCGGCGATCTGTTGACAAACACAAGTAGGTTGCCTCAAGTCAGTGATCTATCCATACAAAGATCTTGCAGAATGCCTTGCTCAACTTCACAAACTTGCTCAGGTGCAACTGCCTTACGTTCAATGATCTGTCCACCTTTGTTCTCCCAAAATTCACAAACTTGCTCTAATCTCCCAAAGGTTTGCAACTTTGCTAGAATCTCCCAAGGGTTCGCAACTTTGCTTTGATACCACTTGGTGCAGTCAAGGATGGAGGGTTCGGGAATAGGACTTTCCAACCTTGTAGCAAGAGTAAAGACAACGAAAACTCAATGAACAAGAATACAATCACATATGGAAATAAAGAGAATGATCAATTATTCACTAGCAACATGCCTTTCCTTTCAGCTTATAGATTATAGAAAGATATGGCGTTCAATACCATAATTGCAATGTGGGTCGAAGCCCCTACCTATCACTACTATCCTTCTACTTCACTAACTCCTAATGCAACTACATGATTCCTATATATACTAACTCCTAGCTCTAGAAAAGGTCTAAGTCAGCCTCAAGAGATCTCAAACCCCGAAGTAGATGAAACGTGTGAAGGTTGGCCAAAAAAAATGAATTTCCTTTAATTCTTGGACAAACATGATGCAGAATGGAACTAAGCTCTGCAAGTCACGGGATAGGTATGTATACTTGAAAAGCCAAGACTGGTTGGTGAATGCTCTCTATCCAAAATACAATTGATATTCTGTTAGTGATAACTTTGTACTGGAATCTCCAAAGCACTTGAATTATGGATATGATGTAGATGTTACAATCAAGATCATATATCCTACTCTGCGTGCTCTGATGTTACAATTTGGTACAATACGATATAAAATAATGAGATTCAGTCCTGACAACTAACTACTAAAATGCAAGTAAACATGAATGCATATATTTTTGGTTGATACAAGATTGCTTGAAACCTGAGATGCTCTTGCATCAATAAGCCACCCATTTTAATATTGTTTAAGATTGATCATTTCTTAATAATTTTCCCATATTCTAAAATCAAATGGATTAAGAAAAGATGCATGTTTGAATGTGACATTTTACCACCCTCACATTTCTTTTATATTGTTTATGTACTAGTATTCCAAAGCTATTGTTGCCATTTGATTGTGCTCATGGAGTTTTAGTTATCAATTCTTCAAAAGTTGAACCTAAGAGCAAGTTTTCTTAGTGATCATTTTAGGCACTTGGGTGATGTGATGTTTTTTGTTACCTCTTCCTTCACTCGAGTTGCATGAATGCATGTCCAAGTACCTAAAGTGTTTTGATACAATTAGTCTCAGTTGGACATGCATTCACACAAAATGAGCAACAATTAAATTTCAATGTTTGAAAAATAGTATGTTAATTCAACATCAACAAAAAATGTTACAATTTAGTTCACACATTCATCATTTGTTTACTTTGTTATTTTTAAAATATTTTTACTTGCATAGAATATTGGATGTGGGGTTATTTTTCTCACTTTTTATTTAAATGTAAAAAACATTTTTAATGTAAATACAAATGTTAGGTATTAAGGAAATAGACCTTTAAACAATGATTTTTTTAATCTTGATTTTGTATAATGAATATTGAATCTCAACATTATTATTTAAGTATTTCACAATTATCATTAACTCATGTTTTTAAAGTGTATCGTTTGTCTTTTGTTTATATATATATATATACATTTAATTTTATATATTTTTTATTTGCTTTATATTATATCTCTTTTAATTTTATGGGTTAGTTTTAATCTTATTTGAATATTCAAACAAAATAAATTAAAGAAAATTCATGACAAATCTTCGAATAAAAAGAATCAAATAATATTAAAATATTTTAAGAACAAAATACACTACAATATGATTTTTTTTGTTAAAAGAAACTTGGTTATAGGTCCAATAACCAATTACATTTTTGCAAAACAATATCTCATCACTCAAACACAAAACCGTGAACAGGAAGCACAAAACATGTAGACAACCAACCACAAAGCCAGTGAACACAACCACCAAAGTGAAGCCACACGGGCGCAAGGAAAAACCAACAACCTTAAGAACTAAGATGCACACAACATTGCAAGAGAAAAAGCCATAGGCAAACCAAACCAAGCTTCAAACATCAAGGGGATAAGACTTAATATCTTCCTAAAGCAATTGGTAGACTCCATAAGGGAAGTCGGACCACCACACCATATCATTCACCCCCTCCTTAGCGTGTAGATTCACCTCATGGTTGGCCACCCAATCAACCACTTTATTACCATATCGTTTTATGTGTGAGAAACACAATTCCTGAAAAGAGATCTTTAGTTTAGAAGAAACATTCAAAAACTCCCCCAACCTCCAATCCTTGAGCTCCGGACCTTGCAAAGTATCCATCAAGATTTTTGAATCACCCTCCACCCACACCTTTTCCTATCCTTTGCTGCTAGCAAGTTGTAAACCTTTGAGCAGAGCCCATGCCTCTGCCATGTTATGAGTATTTATACCACATTCTGAACTATATATCCCCATAGGTTGACCCCCAAAATCATGAAAGATACCATCGCTACCAGCCATGCCAGGATTTCCTTTAGTCATGCCAACAAAATTCAGCTTGACCCACCTTGCCTCCAAAGCCACCCAACACTCCCTAGCTTTCTTCTTTCTCACTATCTTGCACCCATTCCCCAACCACCTAAACCTTGGCGAAGAATCTGCTAAAACCAACTCTTCCACAACCAGGACATGAAACTTATCACACCATGCAACTCTCCAAGTTCAGACAGAGTACTTTCAATCACATCCCAAAATTTCTCCACCCCTTTATCCTTGCCCTGTAAAATCCTCCTGTTACGCTCCAGCCAAACATTCCAAACAATAATAGCAGGCCCAACCCACCATAAGAATTTCAAGTTGGGGCTAATGATCTTAAGGTTCCAGCCCTTAAGTAGAGATGGGAGATTCTTGGGGAGCACCCACACAAACCCCCACCAAAGCGGAAAAAGGGACCATAATTGTCTAGCAAAAGGGAAATGCAGAAATAAGTGATCGTTACTCTCACCATCACTTCAACATAAGATGCACTTAGAGAGCCCAACATGCCCCAATTTTTATAAGCTATTCCAAGTAAGTGCCCTATGTTGCCAAGCAATCCATAAAAAAGCATTGGCCTTAGGAAGCCCAAAGCTGAACCAAATTATCCTAGCCATTGTAGATTGGACCCCCCTAACGAAAAAGGAATTGAAGGAATTGATGAGGACTGCATCATTTCCCTTGAGACTCCAAACCATGGTATCCTCCTTATTCACCCTCGACACGGGCCACCTATCCAGCCTGCATTGCAAAGAGTCACAAGCCTCCATAAGCTCCTCTACTGGGTAGAGAAGTCTCTTCCACTACCTAACACCTTTGCTTTCTTCCAAATAGTCACACACCTGAACCCCAATGGTATCTTCGAAGTGGCTGACCAAAGGACGCCAGTTATGCTACACCTTCAAAGCATCAATATCAATCTAACGGTCTCTCTAAAATCTGATTTTCTGACCATTACCTAGATGCCATTTGATGTTGGGGGTGACGAGACCAACACATGACCTTAAGAAGTTCCAAACACAAGAGCCTTTGGGTAGCTCAAATTTGAACAAAAGGTCTTTGTCATTCTCCAGATACTTAGCTTGAAGAATTCTGCTCCAATTCATGTGCCCTTCAACATATATGTGCTACACAGGAAGCTTGGCCCCTAAGGCCTTGTTCAAATAAATGCACCTTCTAAGACCTAAGCCACCATGAGAAGAAGGCATGCAAACCTCAAACCAATTTACTAAATTGTATTTAGAAGCATTCTCACAGCCACTCCAAAGGAAGGTGCCTTGAGAAGTCTCATGAATCTTTGCCACTTTACTCGGGATTTGGAACACAAACATTGTGTATATGGGAATTGCATCCAAAGATGCTTTGATAAATATGATACACCCAACTAAGGACAGCTACCGCCCCTTCCAAGAGGTCAACTTACCTTGCACCCGATCAACCACCATATTCCAATCTGCAATAGATGCTTTCTGATCTATGAGAGGCATCCCCAAATATCTACTAGGAAGACATGCATATTCAAACTTGAGGATTTCTTGGATGTTCAATCTATCTAGACAATTTTCTTTCAGGAAGAAAATTCTAGATTTAGAGGTGCTCACAATCTGACCCGCCGCCTTCTCATAGAGGGTTAGGGCTCTTTTGATGCTTCTTTCCTCCCTAGCAGTGGCCTCACCTAAGAGGAGGGTATTGTCCATGAAATGGAGATGAGTGACATTGTTAACCCCCTAGAAACCTATAGACCATGCAAACGCCCACAATTGAGCTCTTGCTTCAAGGCTCTGTCTAAAGCTTCTGCAACTATGAGAAAGAGAAAGGGTGACAAGGGGTCACCCTTCCTCATCCCCTGCTTAGCCTCAAAGGTACCAAAAGCCATGCCATTGACAAGAACTGCAAAGGAGGCAGAAGAGATGCAACTCATCACCCAATCACACCAGCCCTTCTCAAACCCAAACCTACCCACAACCTTCATAAAAAATTCCCATGACACCCTATCATAAGCCTTATTCATATCAATTTTGATCACTATACCCTCCTTTCTAGCTTTGATAGAATGAATCATCTCATGATAAGTGATGATCTCGTCAAGAATCTTCCTACCTTTTAAAAAACCACTATGGTCATTCGAGATAATCCTGTCCAAACAGAGCTTAAGATGAGAAGCCATAGCCTTGGTGACAATCTTATAAATCATATTACATAGTGCAATTGGCCTAAAGTCATCAAATGTTTTGGGAGATCACTACTTAGGAGCCAGGGAAATGTACGCAAATTTCCACACCTTCATCATAGAATTTTTCCTTTTGCATTCCTTAGCTACCAACCACACATCCTCCCCCACAATCCCCCAAATTTTTTGAAAAAATTAAGCTTGGAACCCATCAGGGCCAAGAGCATTCCTGGCACCTAAGCAGAAGGTAGCAGCCTTGATCTCCTCACGAGAAAAAGGATCCAACAACATTAAATTTTGTTCATTTGAAATCAGCTTAGGAATATTCCCTAACAAAGTTTCTTAAGAAGCAAGATCCTCCACAAGAGAAAACCCCAACAAAGATTGAAAGAAGGACCTCCCCTCAGCTCTGATTACAACCACATCATCAATAATAACACCCACAAGAGTCTAAATAGAATTAATCCTATTGTACTACCTTCTAATTTTGGTGGAGAGGTGAAAGAAGTTGGTGTTATGATCACCCTCTTTGAGCCACTTGATGCGTGACTTCTACTACCGCATAATTTCCTCCATTCTAAGCACTCTTTCCTGTTGCTCCAGTAAAGTCTTCTCCTTCTGTCTCAAATCCAAAGAGAAGCCTAACCCAACAATGCTCTTTTCCACCTCTTTTAATTCCTCTCCAATCATAGACTTCTCTTTAAACATGTCGTCTATGACATTTCTATTCTAATATCTTACTTGCCTCCTAACTTCAACAAGCTTATGAGAAAGTATGAACAACTTATTCCCCTTAATCTCTTTATTCCACCAACTTTGAAGGAAATGAGAGAAATCAGGATGCTCATACCAAAAAGATTCCATCTTGATTGAGATCCCTTTCAGTTTGATACTTTTTTTGAACTCAATTAACATCGACTAGTGATCTGAACCCCCAAATTCTAACACAACAGAGAAAAGACTTCCAAATCCAACAACCATTCAGAGTTGACAAAGAATCTATCTAACCAACACATGATATTCTCTTCATCCACCCTTCTATTGTTCCATGTAAACCAACCAGTCCTTGGCTTGACATCAGCAAGGGCTAAGTCCATACAAAAATCTCTAAATGACACAAACCAAAAATTAGCCAAGGCTCTCCCTCCTTTCTTCTCCAATGGGATCAACACTACATTGAAATCCCCACCACCTAACCATTCCTTATCTATATGGCTTCTTCTCAAACCACGAATATGGTCCCAAGTTTCTACCCTTCCAAAATTTGAGTTAGGCCCATAGACATTAGTCGTCAAGAACTTGCTCCCATTCCTAAGATCCTTGAAACTCATTGTAAAGCAAGAAGAGTGCTCATCAATAACTTTCCCCTCAATACTTATAGCTTTCCAAAGAAAGGTGATGCTACTAGTCGTTCCCATAACACCCATAGCTGCACCATCATTATTACGCCACACTCTAGGAAGCAAATCCTTAAACCTACTGGCCTCAATTTTTGTTTCTTGTAGGAAGACCACATCAGGGGACTCTGACGCAATAATTTGCTTGAGTAAGTGAAACTTCTCTGGGGAGTTAAGACCCCATAAATTCTAGCTAATAACCCTCATTAACAACTACTGGCAGGGAGGTGCTCGCCTCCAGATTTGACAAAGTGCTTCAAGGTTGACAGGGAGTCATTTTCAATGTTTTTCAAAGCCTGCATCTTGGATTTTGTAACTTACAAATTCCTTCCCTTAGAGTTTGAGCCCCCTATGTCCACAACAGGTTGGTTCTTGTATCCCAATTTCTTTGCCCTCCTAGTTACCATACTCCAGGAGTTCTCTTTCTCTTCAGAATTTGATTCACACCTTCCTCTACCCACAGTGATTGGAGATCCTTGATCAAAATCCATGACTGAGGTAGCACATGGTCTAGCTTTATCAACTTCATTACTTATTTCTTTTAAAGCCTCTTGCAGATCCACTCCAGATTTGGCGGCACACCCCCCGTCCTCCTGATGATTCCTTCCTATACGCAACTTATCATCCCCAGAAAGTGCCACCCCCCAGAATCAGGAGAGGGGAAAGACACCACAACTTTTTCATCAACGAGAAGGGTTGAGGAAGGGGCAACATTCCCCTCTTTCTCCACAATCACCGAAGAGCTAGTTGGACAACGTTTGGCAACATGAGTGATGCCCCCACATCTAAAGCACCTAATCAGGAAACCCTCATAATCAACCTTCACAACTGCATCCCCCAGAGTAGAGTGTAATTTAATTGTGTGACACAGGGGCTAGCTCAGATCAATCCTCACATAAATAAATGTACAAAAATCAACCCGACCACCCCTGGGGACGTAAGAACTATGCACACACTTTCCCAGAGAATATTCTATCATGCGTAGAATGTCTTCCATCCATAATTCCACTAGAAGCTTATTCAAAATAATCCACATCGGGGCATCATGGATTAATTTGCTGTGTAGATCAAACCCAGGAGACCAAGCACGCATATACAACCCAACAAATCCATGAACCAAGGCCCCCCATTCAGAATTATGTCCCTTTCAGCCTCTAAATTGAAGACAATTCTCATGAACCCTAGTGCCAAAAAACTTACCTCTAGCACACAACCCCTCCATCGGTGCCCTATCCATGTTTTGATTTTCTCCATCAATGGCCAAACGCCCATGAAATTTGCTATAATCACCTGCTTTTTGAGTTTCTCCACCTCCAAATTGAGCATATTGTTTGGGATCAAAATGCAAGGAACCGTATCAAAAATCCAAATGTTAACATTCCCCACAACAATTTTGAATGATTTCCCTTCTATAAGGCCTTTTCCGGCTTCTCCTGATGAAACATTTAACTCCAATATCACACCCAATGTGCCCAGCTCAGCCCCTGTGCCAATAGCACCAACAACACCATCCTTCCTTGTTGTTCTATCCCTACGCTCATCTGCAAGCTCACACTCGCTGCTCATTTTCACCATTTCATAAGAAACTTAATATTCACTACAATATGAAATTTTAAACAAGGAAAACACTTCTATATTAATAAATCTAGGTTAATTAAATAAATATTTTCAAGTGAAATAAACTAATTTAGATATTAAATAGCTTTTTCAATTCCTAAAAATTAAATAAATTGAAAATAATATTTATTTTGACAACTAATAATGAGAAATGATGTATTGAACATGAAAAAATATAATTTCCTTTGATATTGGAATTTTATGATTCCATATAATGAAGATTTTAAATTTAAAATATCCTTCACTTTGACTTGCCTTCATGTATGTGAATGTGACCTCCATAGTTGTGGATCTATTCTTTTGTGCGGACCTATTTAATGATGTGCATGTGTTTAAATTTGTTAGAGTAATTATGAATTAGCCAATGATTAACTAATCTTTAATTAATTATTAATCTAATTTATTCTCATGCACTTAAGCTAAACTTAGGAGTTTTTTATTTAGTTAACTATGTGTTTTCTATTAACTGAAGTGAGCGATTATTAGGGTTGATCCTATATAGCACTCAAGCCTCATTGTATTCTCACTCTGGAGATTTACTCTCAAACTCTCAACCTTTGAGGACTCTTGTTTTCCTTGAAGATTCTTGAGGTTCATTTTGTAACTTTTTCTTATTGAGGAATATTACATATATTATTTTCAGATCTCTTGTGTGGAAGGCATCCTTTTTCTTTGTTTGATCTTGTGGCTTGTGGTTTTATGGTTTTTCACAATTCTAACAAAATTGACATTTAAGCTAGCCTGATATTATCCATTTGTGTCAATCTTGATATCTAAATTGATGTAAGGGCTAGTGTTATTTATAAACACTTATGGGGAATCTATTAAATTGCAAGGTTCACGCTTTCCTAGGTCAGATCCCTATATGAACTACCTTTATAACTTTAAGCAAAAGGTCTAAGGACAAGAGAAAAACATATAAAGATCCTAGAGTAATGTTCCAAAGAGAAATCCAAAAGTGGATTTTTTTTTTAGCTATTGGATCTAGATGTTTCTCTCACATTCCAATATGATTTCAATAAGTGAGTGTCCTTAAATACATTAATCAAGCACACAAACAAACACGGTGCACACTAAGTTGGCTCACATTAACTAGTGAAGTTGTCAACAATAGATAATTAAAGACAATAGTTTCACGCTCCATTATAAATAATTAGAGATTTTCTTGTGGGAAACAATAGTAAATTTTTGTATCTCTTGTGATAGCAAATTGTTTGTAATTTTTTGTATTGCTTTTGATACACAAATTTACACACATTTTTGTATTAAAAGTTATCCATAATTGGAGATATGGCATAGGGTTTCGAAAAAAGGGTCTAAAGATCAAGAATACAAATGGAAGATCAATAATAAAAAGAATCCAAATTAAAGATATTATGAATTAATTTTATATGCAATTATACTTATTATAAGATAATTATCATATAAAGAGCAAGTCTAATTGTGTGTATCGACTAGTTGAAATAGACTTAAAATAAAAGAGATCTAACTATTGCCTTGTTCTTTTCTAATATTTCATGGTCCCATTTTAACACATATATAGGCTATATATATTCCATAAATTTTTTTATTATATTTTATAATAGAGGATAGAAAATTATAGATTTATAAGATTAACAAGTTGAAAATCGTTATTAATGTATTTAGTAAATTAATGAACACACATAAATTTATTGGGTGCAAATTAATTATGGGTATTGAGTCTTTAGTAATTGATTTTTTTCTATTCTACTTAAATTGGACACTTCACAAGAAAAATCTAAAAGATTTCACATATTGCATTGTGTAACATTTATCTAAGTAATTAAGAAAGATGAAAATGAAACGTAAAGAGGAGTTTATGAAGTAGTCTTAAGAAGATCTTAGACTGCCTATTTTGATTAGCATTAAGAATATCTTTAAAAATGAATTGCACTTTCAAATTAGAATGTCAGGTTCTACCAATTAACCAGTCAAACAAGAAGTATCACTGAAATGGCTAAAATTATCTTGAAATGGGTCCTAATAGATTAGGACCAAACTAAACAATTTAAAAATAAAATTTTGTGCATGGAAAGTTAGTTGACCCCTTTCACATCTCCTCTTCTTTATTCTACCGTATGGCTCGCGGTTGTTAGTCGATCACACTCACAGTCAGTTGCCCTTTCATTACCTGCCAAATCACCCAAACTCATGGCGCCCATAACCAAGTTATTTTTGCTTACTGTTATTCCCCTGTTTCTCCTCTGCTTCTGCTGTGGATGTATTCACAGGGAAGAGGAAGCTCTTCTTCAATTCAAAGACGGCTAAAATTATTCTTTCCATCCGTATCTGAGCTCGTGGGAGAAGGGAAGTGATTGCTGTCTCTGGAACGGCATACCCTGCGATATCACCACCCATCATGTAGTCGATGTTGAAATATACGGTGCTGATGGAATGGAGGACAGCGTCCTATCTGAGAGCTTGTGCACCCTCACTTCTGTTGCAACCATTCGCCTATCCAACATGGGATTAACAGGTACTCTTCCTCTGTGCTCGGGAGAACTCTCTTCTCTTACAGAACTGAATTTATATATGAATAGTTTGAGTGGAAGCATTCCATTGTCCTTTGCAAATGTCTTCTCTTGCTGTCCTTGATTTACCATATAACCTTTTAGAAGGTGAAACTGCCCTCAGTACTCTTTGTATGCTCGGCAACCTTAGTGTGGCTGATCTTTCTTTCAACCAGCTGAATGGAAGCTTACCATCCTGTCTGGGAAGTCTCTCTTCACTCACAAAACTGCATTTATCTTCTAATAAGTTGAGTGGGATTACTTCATTGTCTTCTTCGTTTGCTGTCCTTGATTTAGGATATAGCGTTTTGGAAGGTAAAACTGTCCTCAGTACTATTTGTCTGCTCAACAACCTTAGTAAGGTTTCACTTGGTTACAACCAACAGAATAGAAGCTTACCATCCTGTCTATGTAATCTCTCTTCTCTGATTAGGCTTGATATTTCTGGAAATCACTTGAGTGGTAAGATTCCATATTTTTTAGGCAAGATTTCCTCACTCAATCATATTGATGTTTCTAATAATTCTTTAAGTGGTTGTATCCCAGATTCCTTGGGCAGTCTATCTTTGCTGGAAACCTTTGATATATCTTACAACCAACTAAATGGAACTCTTCCATCCTCATTTTAAAGGCTCTCCTCCCTTTTGCAGCTCTTTGCTATTGGGAATGCATTCAACCAAAGTATTGCTTCTTCAATGCTACTCTCTTCACTTTACTATCTTCATCTCTCATTAGACGGTCAACAGATAATTTCAGAGGCTTTCTTTCACAATTTTACCCATTTGGAAAGTCTGCACTTGTCAAATTGTGTACTTTATATCAGCACCACGTGGATTCCCTCATTCCAGTTGTTCTCTTTATATATGACGTCATGTAAGGTGGCATTTGTGTTTTTTAGGAGTTTACAGAGTGTAGGAGCCAAGTGCAAAAATGGCTGTAGAACCAAGTAGAGGACAAGAATGGGTAAATGATGGATCTATTGATATCAAAGGAAGACCCGTGCTCAGAGCAAAAACTGGTGGATGGAAGGCCTCACTATTTATCATTGGTAAGTCTTCTTTTCTATTATTAAATGGAGGGCTTTGCATACATATGGGCTTACAATATGGGATGATTTCATAATATTCATCATTTTGTTTCTTTTCTTTTTGACTGAGATTCAAGGAATGAGGAGTATCTGTTTCATCAAAGTTTTTCTGAGCATGATCTTGGTCTTATCCTTTATATCACATTTTTGAGGATTTAAACTTTGATGGATGGCATAATTAAGAAACATACCATCACCTTCACCAATTGTGCTCAACCTGAACTAATTGAACTACAACCCTTTAGTGTTGTATAACTATTTGAATTTATATTGTGTATAATAAGAACTAAAACATGTATTATTATAAACAACATAAATGTAAGTTTGTGAGAGATGAGTTATAGAAGTAATTTAATAGATAAATAATTTAAAAATTAAATTCTCCATTCTAAATAGATTTATCTTAAAATTAATTGAATTTGTTATAGAAATTACTAAAGATTTTAATGGTAACAATCAATTTTATGGTAACACAGCTCTCTAAAGCTTTTTGGATTTAAACCACCTTAAGAGGTGGTCATGTTTGATTTGTTGTCTTTCTACGTGAGGTGTGTGGTTTGACTTTGTGTTATGATTCTTGGTGTTTCCTGTTGTTCTAGGTTGTTGTTGGGTGTTTTTTGCTTCTTTGTTTGGGTTTGGCCCTTCTGATTCATAGCTCCAATAAAAAATGTGTACCATAATAAAAAAAAATAGATTTTATGACCAAAAAAATTAGAAAGCTAATGCTAAAATCTTAATACAATTGTTTTCTTTTTGGGTTATGGCAGCCATGAATATATCTGTACTATTAGGATTTCAGAATGGGTTCTTATCCTTGTATGAAGGTGCTAGAAACTATAGTGATATACTTTAATGTATTTTGTCCAGGAGTTGAGGTCGCTGAGAGACTGACTTACTTTGGAATAGCAGCCAATCTGATCACATATTTAACTACTGTCCTGCAAGAAGGAGTTGCAACTTCTGCTAAAAATGTCAATTACTGGTCCGGTGTCACAACTGTCACGCCTCTTGTAGGAGGCTTCATTGCAGATTCATACTGTGGACGTTATTGGATGGTCTTCACTGCTTCAATAATATATCTCTTGGTAAGAGGACATATATACATAGAGGGACAGAGAGTCTATTGTAAAGTATGAACTAATCATGCTTGTGTTGTGTATTGACAGGGAATAGTTTTGCTTACACTTTCAGTGTCCCTTCCTGCCCTCAGACCACCTCAATGTGAGAAGGGCACTGTGGGGTGCACTAGTGAGGCAACACCCTTACAGATTGGCATCTTCTTCCTAGCCTTGTACTTGGTATCTTTTGGCACAGGTGGTCACAAGCCCTCTCTACAAGCATTTGGTGCAGACCAATTTGATGAACAAGATGAAAATGAAAGGATAAAGAAGACATCCTTCTTCAATTGGTGGTTTTTTGGGCTCTGCACTGGTATTCTGTTAGCAGTCACTCTTATTGTATACATACAAGACAATGTCAGCTGGGGATTGGGATTTGGGATCCTCATTTTTGTCATGGTTATTGCAGTTGCTTTGTTTATGTATGGAACTCCTTTTTACAGACACAAAGTTCCTTCGGGAAGCCCTATAGTTGGCATAGCAAAAGTTTTTGTTGCTGCAATACGAAATAGAAATAAAAGCCTGCCTTCAGATGAGAGCTTGCTAAATGAGGTCTGGGACGTGGAATCCATGAAGTATGGACGGAGACTGCTATCTCACACAGACAATTTTAAGTAAGAATTTTTTATTTTATATTAAATTTGACAGAAATTTCTTAAGGATAAGTACTTCCTAGTTCCCTTATAATCACTGGCCCCTAAAAGCCCCAGTTCAGAAAAGCAGATTTGTTTTTATAATTAGTGACCCGCTAAAAGCTGCATTGCAAATCCTTATAGTTTGTTACCACATAAAAACAACACTTTGAAAAAAGAGTTTCTTTCTATTATAAATGAAAAATGTTTCCCTTATAATTAGTGATCCCCTAAAATCAGCACTGCAAAAGGAAGAGATTTTTTCAATTATTAAAGAGATATTACGTAAGGGTATCTACTCCATCGAATTTCTAAAAGCCTTAAAACTTAGTAAATGATATTTTGAAATTCTAACTCACTGGCAAGGTATGCCTAGTTAAACACATTCCCAAAATTTGGTTGGAGGGTTTGCATATTCCCAATGGCACTGAACATGGAGAGGTTACTGTACGAGTGCTGTGCCTTCTTTAGAATACCCAGAAATTGTAATTCTTTAGTATTCAATATACAGGTTAATGGTCTTGCATTGAACATGTTTTTTTTGCATTTAACCTTTATGTACATTACTCAACATTTTCATTCTTTAGAATTCAATTCGATCATCAGCTTTGGAGAAAATTTGCCCTTTACAACCAATTCGCTTTTTATTAATTGTTTATGATAAAGGCCCATTCTGAATTGCAATCTTGTTATTCTGGGTATACATATTTCATATGAAGCCGGTCGCAAGTTCTATGTGCTTCATGTCATTAGAAGTTCTAAGGCTGCACCTTGCTGAAAAACCCCAATTTGGATAAGAGCCATAAGCATTCTTTTCATTATTTAATATATCCACTTTTTCAATCTTAGAGTTTTGATGGAGGTCTATGTTAGAACAATCAATAATTGAATTGTGTTTGTGATATATATGTGTCAAAATAGTTAGCACACTAATAGAAAGTTGTTGATTCTTTCTATAAATGTGTTCTAATTTGATAGTTAACTGTAAATAATTGACAACAAACTGAAGACTCAAAAATACTTATTGACGCATATACATAACAACCATAATTCAATTATTGATTTTTCTAATACTCCTCCTTAATGAATAAGGGGATTTTGATGGAGTATAAACTTTATTTGCCCAACATTCATTCCCATATTTATTGAGTTATAGAAAGTGTATTTTTTGATCTAGCTACTGTTAGGGAAACCTTAGAACTTTGACAATTTTACGATGTTAACTGTCTTCTTTTATTATTTGTTAAGTCTTGGAAAGTGCATTTTTTGATCAAGTACTTTAATGGAGACCTTAGAACTTACAGTTTTACGATGTTAACTGCCTTATTTTATCTATAGTTATAGGGAAAGCTCCTGAGTTTTACAGTTTGATGTTAAAATTCTTCTGTATTTTCTCAGGTTTCTAGACAAAGCCGCCATTATATATCCACCAGTTGGGATGAATAAAGCAAGTGCAACTACTGAAATCGACCCAGCAAATCTAAGAACTCATGCATGCACTGTGACACAGGTAGAAGAAGTGAAGCTCATCCTTAGGATGGTTCCAATCTGGTTCTCCTGTCTCATGTTTGGAGTCACCATAGCACAAACAACCACCTTCTTCATAAAGCAAGGCAAGACCATGGACAAAAGATTTCTCAATACCCACATTGAAATCCCAGCAGCTTCTCTTTTTGCAATCTCAGTGCTTTCCATGATTACTTTTGTAGCACTATATGACAGTTGCTTTGTCCCAATTGCAAAACACATGACAGGAAACAAGAGAGGCATAACAATTCTCCAGAGAGTCGGAATGGGAATGTTTATATCCATCATAGGTATGGTTAGTGCAGCATTAGTAGAAGCAAAAAGGCTAAATGTAGCCAAGAATCATGGCTTGCTTGAAAACCCAGAGGCCACAATCCCTCTCAGTGTTTTTTGGCTTGCTCCACAGTTTGCTTTGAATGGTATGGCAGACATGTTCACCATAGTAGGATTGCAAGAGTATTTCTATGATCAAGCTCCAGATAGCATGAGAAGCTTGGGGATTGCCTTCTATTTGAGTGTCATTGGTGTTTCAAGTTTTCTAAGCAGTTTTATAATCACCATAGTTGACAGAATTAGCACCAGAGGAGGACATGAGGGGTGGTTTGTGAACAACCTAAACAAATGCCATTTAGACTATTTCTACTGGCTTTTAGCGATACTTAGTGCTTTGAATGTAATATTCTATGCATGTATGGCTCACATGCACACTTACAAAAAAGTGAAGCAAGTTTCTTGCGAAAAGTATGTGTTGCCTATCAAAGAGTCGCATCATGATGAGAATCTGACTCTTTGATTTGGGTTATGTTTTGATTGTTTTTTTAAAGATGTACTATCTCTATATAACTGTACTGTAAAAATGTAATGGTATGATTAAAGGGTTTCAGGAGTTAGTTTTATAAAAAAAAAATATTTTAAATGTATGTTGATATTTTATTAGGTATATATTTGTATAAGCTTTAAAAGTAAAAATCAAAGTATAAAATTTTAACTTAATTTAATATTTCAATATTAAATTGGTAAAGTCGGATGAGTTTTTTTTGCAGAATTTTTTAATTTTGTAAGTTGTAATAATTAAAAGATTTTTGTATAAATATTCTTAAAGATTTAGGTGAGATTTTTCAATCTTGTATATATTATGTTTTTTACATTTATATGTTTGGTGAAATGTTTTTTTTCTAAATTTTCATTTCATGCAATTTTTTTTTAATTTTGTAACTCATTATGTGGATTTCAACTCAGTTCTCACTTGTAAAGTTGGCATTATCTGAGAAAAATCTTGTTGGAGAAATTCCTTCGTGGCTACTAGATATGTGTCTTCTCTACATCAATCCCATAGCAAATCATCTCCAAGGTCGCCTTTTGGTAAATACTTCAGCTTGGAATCATTTAGAGATCTTGGATGTGTCTAGAAATGCATTTTCTAGTCAACTACCATTAACTTGGCCTCGTAATATAGAAATATTGTTTCTCAATGACAATTTTTTAATAGGAATGATTCCTCCCAACTTATAGGGTATCTCCTCACTAGAGATTGTAAATTTGTCAAATAACTCTTTGAATGGAATCATCCCTCCAATCTTAGCCAATTGTTCCAAGCTTCAAAAGCTAAATTTGGGGGATAATAATTTGAGGGGAATGGTTTTGTATGAGTTTTGTAAGCTAAGTTGTAATAACCCACCCTTAATTTTTTCCAAACTTCACAACCTGTTAGTGTTAGCAAATAATCAAAGATGTTCAACTAAGTAAACACCCTTCCACTTTCTGATCACCCAAATCTTGATGTGAGCAAGCTGAGAGCATACAATGAGAAGGATACAATGTTACACTATTGAATGAACCACTTTTTTAGTGGGGTGAGCATGAAAGCTTCAAATAGGAAGGAAACATCCACTTCTTTAGTGGGAATTATAAATTGCAGGAAATGAAAACATTAGGTGACAAGCCATCCAAAACAACTTATGTAGTGGGATGCATAGCCAACAAGAAAGTAAATCATCTGCTTATTTAGTGGGAATTGCACGAAACAATAAAGATGTTCATACACATTTTCAATGGGCGTCTGCTTATTTAGCAAATGATAAGAGACCATGTATTCAGTGGAGTTAGTATCAAAACCAAATAGAGCAAGATTATTGAATGGTACTACCAAGTTAGTATTACAATTAACCTCAATACAAAAATGATACTAACAATTATAAATCCAACAACTCATGAGATTGGAATATGAAACAACAACCCAAGACAACCAACCCAACTAAAATGAGATGCCAACATAAACCCACAACATAAATGAACTCCCTTCACAAGAGTAGAATAAGTATACCTCAAAGCTGGTGCCTAAGAGTTTTGGACATTTCCCTAAATAGTAGTAATACTAGTTTGATACCAAAGTGCAGGTCTGATACACTTCAAACAACCCACCACTAGAAAACCACACCTCCCAAGAAGGTAGTTAGATGAAGGGGTAACTAACCTAGCTACTATATAGAACCATTATACCTCTTTAAAGAGTTGAGGAGGATAGTGGAAATGAGTTGTTACTATAGAAACAGTGCTACAAGCCTACTACATAGCAACTAGCAGCCTATAGGTAATGGAGAACATCATCTTGATAATCTCAATGAGTCAAAGGACTCCTGTAAAGTGTAGGCCTGCAATTTCAGCACACTCAATGACCACAAACAACCACCTAAGTGAAAAATTAGACAATCACCAATCTAAAACTAGATAGTTTGTAGAAAATGATAATATTGGCACAAGCCCCTAGGACACACTCAAATCTAGAAAGCTCACATCCAACCTACTAGTAAAGGTCATACAAGGTTTTGGTGCCACTTATGGATCACTTATTGGCTAGAAATGAGGGGTAATTTCCCCTTGAAGTTCACATGACCACCCTTAGACATGGTATGGTCTATACTTGGAAATACCCAAATGCCAAACACTTGATTCAACTTCTAGGAAAAAGTAAGAAAACCTTGGTCAACAAGGGTGTAAGGTCTACAATAACTTCAAACATGTATTATTTCTCCTTCATGGAATGTCTCCAAACTGTACAACTGAGAAGACATGAAATGGTATGACATGCAAGGTCAAGGAAACATAACCAACAAAATAACTCTGTCCAACTCACACCAAAAACCACTGCAAGGTCAAAATATCATATTAAAGCAACTAGAAAATAACAACACACAAAAAGACCAAATAAAAAAATGAATGCACTCTACCTATAAGGTAAATGGTGATTCTTGAATGAAATCACACTCAACTAGCTAGTGATTATATTTCAAATCCAAAACAAGGGTTTCGTCCTCTGAATATTTGAGGGAAAACTTTTGGTTCCATTCCAACGACATAAAATTATCATTTTCAACATAATTAAAATTAAAGCTCAAGTGTGCTTTTATAGAAAAAGAGGGAGAGATTAGGAAACAATTTAAAATATCATTTTCCCTCCAAAAGGGATGCCTAACTCCTAAGTGAAATATTTAATTTTAATTCTATTATCCTTTATCCTCATCTTGGGTGTCCAACTTAAATTATGAAAGTTTATTTTTAAAAACAACTTTAAGTCATCCTCTCCTAGGCGTGGGGGTCCAAGGAAGCACTTTAAAAAAATCATGAATTCATTTTTGATAATGATTTTGTTAAAACTTATGAGTTCAAATCATTTGTCTATGAGTACAAGGGGAAGAAAATAAGACAAAAGGAGCAAGACATTACTCTTGAAAAGGAACTTGATGCCTTAGAAGAATTGAAAAAGGAAGTTGATAGGGAAATGCAATCCATCACTCCTGAAAGAGGTAGAGAATTACTTCAAGAGGTTGGGGTACTACTTCTACCAGGATGGGACATGTGTTGGCTTTCTCTTTGTGGTATATTGTCCTTGATGACAAAACTACAAAACTGATTAGTGCTTTGAATACTGGTGCTCTTTGTGTTCAATTTGGCAAACTTGGCATTCTCAGTATTTTGGTGATCATGCTTTGGGTTGATGCATTTGGGTGCATTTTTTCATCACATAATGTTGTACTGATCATGTTAAGCTTTATGTGCAGATAAAAGTTATTCAGATGGTCTAATTGTTTCAGATTTGGTCTCTCAGGATCTTTATGCTTTGACATGTTACATATTTGATGATGTCTTGATGACGTATGTTTCAAATATCAGCTTGATTTGTTTCAAGTTGAATACAATTGGTTCATTCATGGGATCTTGATTTAATTGGACTAACAGTGTTGATAAGGATTGGTTATTCAGATGGTATTCATGGTGACAGGGCCTTCTTTAGCTTCAGGTTTATGAAATTGTCAACTTCACATGTTCAGGTATATTGATTCATGGCATATACAAATGAAGGTAATGCTTATGGAAATATGGTGTTGGTTGGTATGACTTAGTGTTGATAAATTTGGTACATACTGTTGGTTCATCTCTTATTTATATTGCTTCATCAAGCAATTACACTATCTCAGGCAGTTTGGTTATTGATTCAATTGCTCCATGAAACTTGGTTTAGTAAAAATAGATCTTGTTCTCACATTTTATCTAGTGGCATGTAGTATACATTTTGATTATGGTATCTCACTTGTTTGATGGTATTTATTGACTCAAATGGAATATAATTTTTATCATTTTTATTTGGTGATTTATATGCCCAAGCCTTGACTTTATAGTCGGCATCCAAAGGAAAATGCTTATCTTGATTATTCGAAGCCTTCTCTTTTACATATGATATTAATTTATCATTGGCTTGTTAATGATTTGTGGCATCAGAATTTACATAGAATAAACCCTATCGGGTTTCCCAAGGTATTTTTCAACGATGATATTGCACGTTCGAAGGTTACTTGGTTATATCACTTGGCAGCCATCATTTTTCATATGGTTAAGTCAGTATTATGAGAATCTTTGACTTAGAATATAGTTTATTATGTGTCGACAGTTTGCAAGCAAAATTTGGAGGTGATCATGTGGTTGGGTCCTTGGTAAATGATTAGTCAAGCAGACTCATAAGCATTTTTAATCAGTTGATTATTATTGTGTCTTTTTGACTTTGGACTCCAAATCTTTATTAACTTTGGCAAATTCATCGATTGACTTGAGGGAAGACTTGTTTAAGGAAAAATGATATTGCATTTTCATTGAATAGTTTGGAACCCTAGCGCCGCCATGCTGGAACTTCAGTTGCATAGTGTGCAAGGTTGTTGTGGTATTGTGGTTTGGTTTTTAGTTATGTTGATCTTGGTGGTTGGCAAGAATGTTGGTGGTTTTTTGTTTGACCTAGAAGCAGTAGTTTGGGCAGTTTTCATGAAGAAATTCAAGGATTTTAATTGCAGGTTAATTCCACCGTAACAGAGGTAATATCTATGCATTATTTTTGATATTTCAATGGTAAATCTAGTAAATGAAGAGGAAAAGAAAAAAATGTTTTTTAGTTTCAAATAATTTTCTTAACTAAACTGAAACTACCTTGAACCCGAGTGTAAACTAAAAGGTTTCATCTCTCAGTGGCATTTTATCTTTATATCATTGATTTTTGATTGGCTTCAAATTATACATTATGTTCATAAACTTTGGTTATTGAAATCAGGGTTTTCTTGACAAAGTTGTATAACCGTTTCACAAACATTGTATATATATGTATCTCTGCAAAAACAAAAAAAAGGAGAGTGAAAAGAGTGTATGATGTGAAGAAAGGAAATTGTCTAGACAAAGTATTGTTCATTGTAAAATCATTTTGTAAAAAGAGAAGAGTGGGCTCATATTGTTTTTATCTCTGATTGTATCATAGAGATTATGTTTTGAGTTGAGAATTATTGCAAAATCATTTTGTATCCTATTATAATTTTATGACTACAAGAATGATTGTAGTTATAAGGTTCTGATGGGTTGCAATATTTTGAATGTTTGATGAAGTTGGTGCTTCGGAAATATTATGGGAGTTGGTGCTCCACATTGTTACAGAGTTGGTGCTCTTTGATTAATAAAAGGGAAATTTTAGCGAGTGGTTTTTTATACCCCAAGAAGGTTATTCCACTTAGGAAATCTTTGTGTTATGTGATATTATTTTTCTCTCATTTTGTTTCATGTTAATGTGCTCATTCAGTCAATGCTCTGATACATTTAGTATGATCAAAAGTTTCTTATTTCAAAAGGTTGTCATGCAAAGTTAAAAAGTCTTTTATTGAGCAAAGTTGTTATGTTACAAAAGCACATATAAGATTGTTCACACTCTAATTGAACAATATCATATGATGCTTTTAACATGAGTTATAAATGTTACTCAAGTTTCATGTCAATCTGATTTTAAATGTTGATGTACACTTGCATAAACAAGTCTGCCACATTGAGTTAAAAATAATAAAAAGTCTCGTTGTACCTTTCAGAGTCAAAATTTTAAAAATTACTTCACTCTAATTCACCCCCCACTCTCAGAGTGAATCCACTTCCAACAACATGAGCTCAAAAATTGTGTTCAATAGTTTCATAAAAAGAGGGGATACAACAATGAACTTATCAGAGGAAGCTAGCGATAAGATATATTCAGGGTCTGGATACAATCCAGATGAGGATGCCTTGCTTATTTGGTCACTATACCCTCATGAGAAGAGGCTGGCAGTGATTGAAAATCGTAATCAAGTATTTGGACACCTTTTGGTCAAAAGAGTTGGGGACACTAATCCCTTAGAAACTACAGAGTTGAATGTCAATGTGGAAAATTTTACTAGAGCACAAATTGAAAAATTGGTCAAAGAGAATGACAAATTGAAAAATTAGTTATCACATCAAATGGAGAAGTCATCTTCCTCTTCTGCTCTAGAATTGTACGCTCCATGGCTTGAAAAGGATAAGAGAGTGTTAGATGCATTAGCCGATGCAGCCTATTGGAAAAATTCCCATTTGAAAGCCTAAGAAAAGTGTAAAACAATGGAAAAGGAGGTGAAAATCATTAAGTACAATACTATGTCCGAGATAATCAAAGAGAGGTTCAATAATTTGATAAAGCAAGCCAATGATTATTGGGGTGTATTTAAGCAAATACAATCAACACTAGAGGAGAATGTCCAGTTATAAGGAAGAATGATTGATAAAAAGAAGAAACTTCTAGGTAAACAAATCCTGAAAGACCAAACACTGCAAAGATATAATGACTTGGTGGGATCCCACAACCAATATCAACAAAGGCTCAAAGAAGACCTCGGTTTTTTTAATTTGGTTCCTGCACTCCATGATGATATAAGGAATTTTCGAGAAAGGGATGATTGGGAAGAAAAATTTACAGAGTTTCTAACAATTGCATTGTAGGAGATCAACAATGAGGATATGATCTTGCAGAATACTCATAAACAAATTGAGAAATTCATGCACATAGAGTATGATATAAAGGAGCTCATATCCAATACTGACACTCATGCAGAATAGGGGTACATTGATCACCTCTCAACTTTCAATCTGCTTAGAAATCGGGTAGTGGATAATTCAGGAACAACTGAACAATAGTCATAATCCGTCGGTGGTAATGATGTGAACCCTATCATATAGTAGAATCTTTGAATAGGTCTTAGATGACCATAGTATTTTACTCAAATATTAATGGATTGGTACACATGTTTATGATTGTGTTAGTTTCTTAAAATAAGTTAAAAATCATATTTTGTTATCAAGAGTCATGTCTTTTGGTTTGAAGCTTGTTGCCTCTCATGTATATAAGAGAGACTAGGACCAAAAAAAGGATATAGGAGAAGATAGTAGGAAAATAGAGATAGATAGACAGCATAAAGCTTCCATAATGTTTCCATTTCAAAAGACTATGTTGCAGATATAATTTTGAGGAAATCAATGAAAGATCTATGATTTTGTGGCTTTATATTGGTATCAATTGTTTGTTGAAAATATTCAATTATCTTGTTGTCTCTAGTTTTATATTTCCTTATTATCCATACCATCATTTAGTTTTATCAAATTTGTTTTCAAAACCTCACATATGTTAACTGAACATATTAAATTTCACCTTGATATTGCTTATACAATTTATACCAAATTAGGATTACATCTCTCCACTCTCAATTTCCATTATGGATAGATTTTTCAAGTAGGAAACAAATAGTCTAAGTTTTCTCCATTTGCATAGGTACACCCACCTAGGTTTGGCAGAGCCTAAAGAGAAGAAGGTTCAAGTACACCATTTGGCCTTGTTCATTAGCCTAAAGTGTACCAAGAACTTGGCAACCTCTTGTGGTTTTTCAACCAGCCTTTTTGAGAACTAACAAGCTGCTCTATGTTTCCCAATAGTTACAAGTCATTGATTCAATGGAGGAGCATCGATTTTCCTCAGACATGCAAAATTTGTCATGTTGCAATATATTTAGCAATTCTACAAAACTTGACAAAAATGACCTACAACAACTTTTGATAGTTTGCAATTTTTTAACTTTTTTGCAACTTTGTCTCTTTTACCCAATTGACTCTAAATCATCCTAATTCATAGTGAATGGTCTCACAAGACCTAATTAACATAAAATGACCTCCTCAAATGCTAAAATGACCTACTAAGATGCAATGGCCTTCAAATTTGAAAATGGAAGCTTAGGTGCTCCTGCACCAACATGTATGCTAAATGTGGGATCATAGACAAGGCACTTGAAGTGTTCAACAAAATGCCTCAAAGAAATGTGGTCTCATGGACTACAATAATTGTAGGATATACAAAAATTAGATATTTTGAAAAGGCTTTAGAAACTTTAAAGAAAAAGCAATTTGCAAGTTTAACTGCAATTTGCAGGTTGTTCCAAAACAACCTATGGTGAATTTGGGATATGTTTTAGAAGTCATTAAAGGGTATCTGAAAATGGTTTTATATCTCATCTACAGTGCTTGAGGATTGAAGGAATTGAGAGATTGAAGCCTATTTTTTGTGAAATTTGTCTAAGTGAGGTTGAATGGTGCTCCTGATTGCTATCAGGCTCCATGTTGGAGGTGCCCATGCTAACAATAGAGACCTTTTTGGAAGATCAATATATGGATATTGAACCCACCATGCTAGTCTACCAAGATTATGGCACCATTATCCAATCATCAAACAAACAAGATCAAATCACTTAAATGAAATATAACCTCCTATAACAAGTCAATGAAAGAATATAATAGAAAGGTGAAGGAAAAGAAAAAGTTCTTGGCCTTCACATAAATTTGATGAACCAATTTTCCATTAACGCAACTCAAGAACTCAACCAAGGTGGAAAAGAATTAAAAATCCAATGGGGGAAAGGAACCAATGCTTTAGAAAAGGATTTAGCCAACCACATAACATGTGGGAGAAAATTGTACTAGATAAAGCTTACACAAAAATTGATTGTAGTGGAAGATTATTTTGTTTCTAGAACTCCTCACAAACAAACCAAATCCTATTGAATCATTCTTGGTCGAATTATCTAGCAAGTTTAACAAGGCTACACATAGAGCCACAAAAAGATCAGTTAGATTGGTTTTCAACACCCGTCTCACATCCCAGTTGGTGTGATTTGGTCCTCAATTGAGCTATGACCATCTTCATTTTCCATTTATTAGTGAAATCAAGCCCCACAATTTTTTTTCAAAGACTATCTCAAGTGGGTTCAACTAAATATGAAGCTTATCCACTTCTTATCCTTTCAACACAAGAAGACCAAAACCTTGGTTTTGTTGCTGTTGACTTGAGCACCAACAACATCGTCTCGTCGTTGGAACCACTACACAAGTCCCAGCAACAGACACAAACTCCACCGATGACATCCCCATCAGACCATCATGGGAATAGGAGACCTCATCCCGCTGATAGAAGATCCTCACACTGAGGAAAAAACATAACTGTTGATGCATGGCTAGAACCAGAAGACACGTTCAACTGATAGACCGATAAGGTGGGGTTCCATTTTTTATAATGTGGTAAGAGTCATACAAGTAGCACTATATCAGGCTAGGGAACTCTTCTTGGAGGTTCTAAATGATTTTCCTCTTTTTTATAAGACTGTGTTGATAGTGCCACCTGGATCACAGTTGTTTGGTGGGGTTCCAAACCTTGACAATGAAGTGTAGTTGTGGAAATCTCTTAGAGAGAAGCTACAAGCTACCATGATGATTTTTCTAAGTGAATTTATATCAAAGTCTTTCTTAGCATGGCTTAAGACATGTGCAGATGATATTCTCTCTATAGATAGGCTTGGGGGAAAGTATTTGCTTGATCTTGTGAAAGATGGCAAGGAACTTGCAGAGAATGAGACACTGATAAGAGAAACATTGGATAGTCTGAATGCATTTGAAGCGAGCTTGGAGTGGCTAAAAATAGTTTTTGGTTACAATGTTGAGTTTCCATGGAAATGCATGTGTGAGATTGTTTTGAAGCACTCAAAGAGTCGGTGTGATGAACTTTTTGAAAGCTTGTTTGTTAGTAAGATGAAACAAATAATAGCTGATGGATTTGCAGATCTATGTGATAGAGTTAAGGTTGGTAAATGCCTTGAAGTTACATCTCTAGCAAGTTACAAAGATGTTGAAACCCATTTGCACAAATTAATTACTAGTGAGGGTTGGCTTATTAGGAGAGGGGACCTAAAAATTATCAATTTACCTGGGTTGATTTTTAGATTTATGATGACAAATGATGAAGATTGGTTTGGTCACCTTAACGCTTATTTTGGAATTGAGGTTAGTCAAATAAAAGATACCATAGATGAGGGGTCCAAGAATATTCTGGAAGACCTCCTAAGTTTTCTTCATGCACATAAATCTCCTTCAAGGATAAATTATTTAGCACCTTATTTGCAATAGCAATGCTTCCATTTTATCTCAACATTGATTGTTGAGATTGAAGAAAATCTTGCACATCTTTCAAAAGCTCTCTATCAAGAAATGAAAAATGAGGAGATGCGAGAAAAAAAGAACAAGGAGACACTAGAACTGATAGTTATAGTGGAAAGGGAACTTTTCTTAGGAAGGCTTTTAGTTTCTCTTAGTTTTCATTCAACTTACCTTCCACTAGTTCTTGGCTCATCTCAGGTCTAGTTTGTTGAGAAAAAAGCTTTAGTTTCAGGGAAAGGATCTTCAACTTTTAGATATTCTAGTACTGATTTTGATTATCCTCTTCTAGAAATTTTTGGAAGGAAAATACTAATGAGAGGGGTTGGTTTGAAGCCTGAATCATAGGATAAAAATAATAGCACCAAATTGAATAAACTTAGAAGAACTATGCACAATCTTTGTATTAGAGCTCATAGCATGTGGATATTGTGGATAACTGAAGAGATTTTAGGAATTATCACAAGAGATCTAAGGGATGATGATTCTTTATCCATGACAACTCCTATGAAGGCCTGTATTCTCATTTGCATTGCATAATTTGTTTGTTGTGGGTTATGGAGTTGGTTTCATTACCATGATTCATCTAATCACTGATCTCTTCTTGTAGTTTTCATGAGATTTCTTCTAGTTCTGATTTAAATCATCATGGTTTATATCTGGATATATTAATAACTGAATGGGAATAAAGAATCTAGAGTAAAGAGCTACATTTGATTCTTTCAGTCACTTCAAACTCTTTATTGCCTAATAAATGGAAAAGACTAACATGTGCCCTTTCAACCCTTCTAGTCCATATTAATCATGGAGATGTAGTCTGTAAAAATGCAAAAAAGTATCAAAGGGGAGCCGAAAAGCTAGAGATTTTCATAGGGCCTATGAATCAACTCTTGTTGTTTTTATATGAAAATATTGTTGTTTGTTTTCTATTTATAATATCTATTGGTGTCATTTGGGAACTCCTATTTTTGGGAATTCAGTAAGAGTTCTCAAACAAAGTAGGATGACATCTATTGTACAAATGAACATTTAAATGGAATTTGAAGCATGATTTTATTTAATTTTTAATTTGTTTCCTTAAGGCAGCCTCATAAAATTTCATTTTTTGATTGTATATCAAATTTCCTACTACTTCTTTTCTTTTACTGTTACAAGTCACAATTTTAATGTTGTATGCTTGCTCTGTCTCTTGTAGGTTTTTGTTCCATGATTTCAAGGCTTACCATTTATTAGTCTGTGATTTGTAGGGTTGGGAAGAAATTGAATTGAAACAAGACCATGAGGGTGGAGGTCAACTAGATTTAAGGTTGGTAAATTATTTGAAGCCATAGTTACATCTCTGGCAAGTTACAAAGATGTTGAAACCCATTTGCACAAATTAACTACTAGTGAGGGTTGGATTGTCAAGAGAGGGGACCTAAAAAGTGTCAATTTACCTGGGTTGAGTTTTAGATTTATGAGGACAAACATGATGAAGACCGGTTTGGTCGCCTTAATGCTTATTTTGGAACTGAGGTTAGTCAAATAAAAGATAACATAGATGAGGGGTCCAAGAACATTCTTGAAGACCTCCTAAGTTTTCTTCATGCACATAAATCTCCTTCAAGTATAAATAATTTAGCACCTTATTTTCAAGAGCAATGCATCCATTTTATCTCAAAATTGATCGTTGAGATTGAAGAACATCTTGCACATCTGTCAGAAGCTCTCTATCAGGAAATAGAAAATGAGGAGATGCTAGAAAATAATGAACAAGGAGACACTAGAATCGACAGTTATAGTGGAAAGGGCACTTTTCTTAGGAAGGCTTTTAGTTGCTCTTAGTTTTCATTCAACTTCTCTTCCACTAGTTCTTGCCTTGTCTCAGCTCTGGTTTGTTCAGAACAAAGCTTCAGTTTGAGGGAAAGGATCTTCAACTTTTACATATTCTAGTACTGATTTTGATTACCCTCTTCTAGATAGTTCTGGAAGACAAATACTAATGAGAGGGGTTTATTTAAAGCCTGAATCACATGATAAAAATAAAAGCGCCAAATTGAATAAACTAAGAAGAACTATGCACGATCTTTGTATCAGAGCTCATAGCATGTAGATATTGTGGATAACTGAAAAGCTTTCAAGAATTCTCACAAGAGATCTAAGGGAGGATGATTCTTTATCCATGACAACCCCTTTGAAGGCATGTATTCTCATTTGCATTACATATTTTGTTTGTTGTTGCTTATGGAGTTGATTTCATTTCCATGATTCATTTGATCACTAATCTCTTCTTGTAGTTTTCATGAGATTTCTTCTAGTTCTGATTTAAGTCATCATAGTTTATATTTGGATATATTAATAACTGAATAAGAATAAAGCATCTAGAGTAAAAAGCTACATTTGATTATTTCAGTCACTTCAAACTCTTTAGTGCCCAATAAATGGAAAAGACTAACATGTGCCCTTTCAACCCTTCCAGTCCATATTAATCATGGAGATGTAGTATGTAAGTATGCAAAAAAGTATCAAAGGGGATCCAAAAAGTTAGAGATTTTCATAGGGCCTATGAATCGGTTTTTGTTGTTTTTATATGAAAATATTGTTGTTTGTTTTCTATTTATAATATCTATTGGCATCATTTGGGAACTCCAATTTTTGGGAATTTAGTAAGAGTTCTCAAACAAAGTAGGATGACATCTACTATACAACTGAACATTTAAATGAAATTTGAAGCATGATTTTATTTAATTTTTAATTTGCTTCCTTAAGGAAGCCTCATAAAATTCCCTTTTCTGATTGTATATCAAACTACCTACTACTTCTTTTCTTTTACTGCTGCAAGTCACAATTTTTATGTTGTATGCTTGCTCCATCTCTTGTAGTTTTTTGTTCCATGATTTCAAGGCTTACCATTTATTAGTCTGTGATTTGTAGGGTTGGGAAGAAACTGAATTGAAACAAGACCATGAGGGTGGAGGTCAACTAGAGTTAGGTTGGTAAATTCCTTGAAGCCATAGTTACATCTCTGGCAAGTTACAAAGATGTTGAAACCCATTTGCACAAATTAACTACTAGTGAGGGTTGGTTTGTCAAGAGAGGGGACCTAAAAAGTGTCAATTTACCTAGATTGAGTTTTAGATTTATGATGACAAATGATGAAGATTGGTTTGGTCACCTTAATGCTTATTTTGGAACTGAGGTTAGTCAAATAAAAGATACCATAGATGAGGGGTCCAAGAATATTTTGGAAGACCTCCTAAGTTATCTTCATGCACATAAATCTCCTTCAAGGATAAATAATTTAGCACCTTATTTGCAAGAGCAATGCTTCCATTTTATCTCAAAATTGATTGTTGAGATTGAAGAACATCTTGCACATCTTTCAGAAGCTCTATATTAGGAAATAAAAAATGAGGAGATGCCAAAAAAAATGAACAAGGAGACACTAGAACCAACAGTTATAGTGGAAAGGGAACTTTTCTTAGGAAGGATTTTAGTTGCTCTCAGTTTTCATACAACTTCCCTTCCACTAGTTCTTGGCTTGTCTCAGTTCTGGTTTTTCGAGAACAAAGCTTCACTTTGAGGGAAAGGATATTCAGCTTTTAGATATTCCTGTACAAATTTTGATTACCTTTGTATACACCTAAAAATGGTCATCACATTCAATTAATTAAATACAACCTATTTGATTAATACTTCAAGTACATATAAATAAGGTCTTACTTTATTTACATTGTTCACTTTCCTTTTAATTCTCCTAATTCACATTCTCCTAAATTAAATAAATAAAAAACCCTAAATGTGTTTATTTAATTAATCTTCCCTAATCCCGATTAAGAACTAGAGCACATTTCTACATATTTTTGTGTGCCACCTCATAAAGGTCACATGAAAATAAATAAGCCTAATTATTAATTAGAATTATCCTCACACACTTCCACCAATAAGAAAAAGCACATGGCTTTATTTCCCCACACTTCCAACAAATTTGGAGCACATGGGTCTTTGTTTCACACACTCAAGGAATCTCATACATTTGGCATGCTTCCAATTGGTCAAGGGATTCTCTTCACACACATGGCATGTTGTCCTTGGTCAAGGGGACAACATCCTAATTCCTTTCATCTCCACCGTCTATCTTGTCTCCTTTAAATTTGAACCGTTGATAGGTGCCACCTCACAAAATGCTTGAGAAACTCTATAAATACACCCCTTATCCTTTGCATTATCATCCACCTTTTGAGTAATGTTATAATGCTGTTTTGAAATACAAATTGGAATAGTGTTATAATGCCATTTTCCATCCACACTTTGAGTATTGTTACCATGCAGGTTTTTTGTAGGAGCTTGGAGCTTTCATGGAGTCTTATACTTAGCTTTCATATCATGTGTCACTCTGCATTCTCATCTTAGATTAATTAATTGCTTCATAGTTACATTTTATCATCTCCATTGCATCATAGTTACATTTTAGCTTAGTTTGATTTTTTGTTGCATTTGAGCATATGCATAATCATGGATAGCTCACTATAGTTTCATATCATCTCACTCATTTCCACTTGTTCATCTATCATCAACATCATCCTTCATTTATCATTCCATCCATTATCCTTTCCATCGTTTTGTTTCATTTAGGAGCTCATACCACTAATCCTTCCACCACACATTTGCACATAGAAATCATCTTAGCTTGCATATTAAGCATCAAATCTCATTTTATAGGTAGTCATTTTAACAACCTTTGTGCCTATAGAAATCTAAGGGCCAAACAGTTTAATAAATCCCTAGAAATAGAGAACAATGATACGTATTTGAAAGGTTTGATTGTATTATGAATAGATTAGTTTTACTTGCTTCAAACTTTGAATGTAAACCGTCTCATTAAGGTTTGTATTGACATTAGAATAACTCACTCTACACATTTTGACACATGCACAACCCTCTTCTAGACAACTCTAGAAGACAAATACTAATGAGAGGGGTTGGTTTGAAGCCTGAATCATAGGATAAAAATAATAGCACCAAATTGAATAAACTAAGAAGAACTATGTACAATCTTTGTATCAGAGCTCATAGCATGTGGATATTGTGGATAACTGAAGAGATTTCAGGTATTCTCACAAGAGATCTAAGGGAGGATGATTATTTATCCATGAAAACTCCTTTGAAGACCTGTATTCTCATTTGCATTGCATATTTTGTTTGTTGTGGCTTATGGAGTTGGTTGAACATTTCCATGATTCATTTAATCACTGATCTCTTCTTGTAGTAATCATGAGATTTCTTCTAGTTCTGATTTAAGTCATCATGGTTTATATCTAGAAATATTAATAATTGAATGAGAATAAAGCATCTAGAGTAAAGAGCTACATTTGATTCTTTCAGTCACTTCAAACTCTTTATTGCCCAATAAATGGAAAAGACTAACATGTGCCCTTTCAACCCTTCCAGTCCATATTAATCATGGAGATGTAATATGAAAGTATGCAAAAAAGTATCAAAGGGGAGCCAAAAAGTAAGAGATTTTCATAGGGCCTATGAATTAGCTCTTGTTGTTTTTATATGAAAATATTGTTGTTTGTTTTCTATTTATAATATCTATTGGCATCATTTGGAAACTCCTATTTTTGGGAATTCAGTAAGAGTTCTCAAACAAAGTAGGATGACATCTACTGTACAACTGAACTACTATTCCACTACACTCTAAACATTAAACCCCTACCATCCCTGCACTTCTTTCATTGTACTCTACATTGTTGATAGAAGAGCCACTTTTCACTTTATTATTGTTCATCCTTTTTCTTTACGTGCTACTCTATTTTTTACACTCAACTTCAAAAGTGATTTGCATTCCCCCTCAGAAATTGGAAGCTAATTTTAAGAGTTCAAATTCTAAAATTTGTATAGACAACTCAATCTACATGTCCCTTAATATCATTTTTATAGATACAAGTAAGTTCTCTTGTGCACTATGCAATTTGATAGTGGAAAATTTGAAAAGAAAAGATCACTTTTAACATCTCATAATGGAAAAGAAAAGAATAAATAGACCTCGATTTTGAGTTCTCTAAATAAATCCTTAACTTCTACAACACAAGATGGATATTCTTTTCCATAATTAGCCTAAAAAAAGACAAAATCATTATTAGTTAACAAGCAGCTAGTAAAATTATTGAAAGGAATGGATCATATGGCCCAACCGCGTACATATTTGAAAAGTAAAATTAACTGAAACCATGGAAAGTGACTTACCACAAGATTCTACACAAATCATGTCTGATGCAGAAAAATGTGCAAAGGTTGCAATCCAAAATCAAGCATTGTGCTTTACTTCTCCATTTTGGCAGGCTACCTTGAAAATAAGGTTTTGACTCACTGCTCCATTTTGGCAAGATACATTGAAAATAAGGTCTTCACGAATGTTTTAGAGTATGTTTATTAAAATGAAAATTATGCTTATATAAAAAAAATTGGTCCTTTTTCCTCTTAGATTATTTGGTTTCTTATTCTTCTCTTTTGTTTTTTCTCTTCCTTTTGCTTATTTTTTTATTTTTCAAGGTTTTTGGGTTTTAGTTTTTTAGGTTCTCTTATGGTTTTCGTTAATTTTTATAATTTGGTGGTTTTTTGTCAATTTAGAAGAAACTTTGGTGTTCATATGATGACACCACAAAACAAAATATTTATTCCACAAAAAATATTTATTATTAATTTTATTAGTAATATTGTATTATTAATTATGGCGGGCTACGATTGAAAATAAGGTCTTGACGAAGGTTTCAAAGTATGTTTATTAAAATAAAAATTATGAACAAGATTTTAATAATGAGCACATTTATTTAGTTATTTATTTAGTCATTTTTATTTGTATGATATTAGTCATTTATTTAGTCATTTTTATTTTTCTGTTATTAGTCATTTAGTTGTGATTTTACCCGATGACCAAATTAGTCACTTATAAATGACCAAATTAGTCACTTATAAATGACCAAGTTAGTCATTTATTTTCCAAATACTACTAGTGTTAGTCACTTGACTAAAAGTTTTAGTCATGTGACTAAATTTTTTAGTCAAGTAGTCATTTATTTGCCAAATTCTACTAGTGCTCATATAAATGATATATTACTCAATAATTCACTTAAAATAAAAATATTATCACTATTTTCCGTGAAAAACTATATGATTTCTTGAGAGAAGACTAACATAGACAAAAAATCCAACACAACAAATGTGAGTGAAGAAAATCATAATCCTTGATTATTCATTTTAAAGAAATAACACATCATAATAATGGAAATGAAAAATTTGGCTTATGAAAATTCACTAATAGAAAATTCACTGCCAACAATTCACCGCGGGAAAATTCACCTCCATGACAAATTCACCTCAAGTAAAATTCACCACAAGCAATTCACCACCATGGAAAATTAACCGCATTAAAATTAATTTGATTTATGCGATTAATTTTCTACGGTGGTGAATTTTACTTATGTTGAATTTGTCATGGTAGTGAATTTTCCTGCGGTGACTTGTTGGCAGTGAATTTTCTATCGATGAATTGCTAGTGATGAATTTTTCATATGCTAAAAAAATTGTATAACATGTATTCATATAATCTCATCCATAAATGGCATATTATAATAGAGACTAGTATGTGAAAGGAAATATTCATCCACCCAACATAATTTCCACATAAACCAAATAGAGAAATTTATGCAAAAAAGTATTTATAATCCATATACAAGAGAATAGACAACATACCCATTACAGAGTGACACAAGATATACCCTAGGAAAACCCTCAAGATGGAAAAATATAGCCTCCAAAAGCATCCATGATCAATGTATTATTCTTAAATAAACATTATAATACATCTTCAGAGCTTCCATGAACACCTCTAAAACATCAAGCCTCTCCAATGCATCCTCCATGTGTCCAAGCATGCAACCACACATCCCATGCCATGATTCACTTATGCACTATTTAGAAGAAGACTCAAAACCCCAACAAGGGCCAACCTTAGACAACTACCTTTGTGTTTGCTTTTATAAAAACAAGCTCACACAAAGCCACCAAGTGGTATTATATAAAACCATGTGACTAAAACCATGAGATTAAAACACCATGACCCCATATTTAATGTTGGGTACTTTCTTAAATTACTTTCCCCAATATTAAATAAATATATTTTTACAACTTATATTCAACTTATGTCCCAATATTACATACAACATAAAGTGGCCCAAAGAATGTTAACTCCTAGTGATGCACATACTTCTAGGCCCCCCTAGGTGCACCACATACATAATAATAAATTAAACATTATAAACATTATGCAAGGTGTACAACACCTAATTCCTAACATTATAGACACTACCATAATATATTTCTTATTATAGAATTAATACAACTCTAGTATCCCACTTTTTTCCAACCTCTTTTACAACTAAGATACATCCCTTATATAGAAGAAATATTCATAAAAGATAACATATGGGTGACATTTGTCACTTTCAATTAGCTTGATGAACTCTCATACAACTAAATTGATGCAAATAATTATGAAAAATTTGAGAGAAATTCAAAATAACCTACAGGTCGAGTAATGAATTACTTAGAGCTAGACCATTATTGATCCACCTAAGTTGAAGTGTAGCTTCCTACTTGTAGTCATGGAAAGAGGGAACAAATATATAGAATCTTTTCTCTTTATTGCTTAGACTCTGGTGATGATTGTCAGAGATAGGGATGGTATAGGAGCAAACATCCTTGGCATGTTAGGAAAATGGGTAGCCATAAGTGAGGCTAATGTCACTATGCTCAATCCAAAGAACATAATAATCAACCTAGAAATTGTTTTGGATGCTTTTTACACACCCATACCTCAAATGCTATTATGATAAGAAGATGAATAATACACAAAAGAAAGGGCATCATCCACTCCCACCTTATAACAATTATTAGAGATAAATTTAACATTAATAACTAAAATTTCTTTGAGAGCCAATAGATCCTCCACACCTACCAAGATGAATAAGAGAATGCTAAAGGAATTGAGGGAGAAATTAAAATTTATTACATTTCTTGATGAGCCCAAAATATGCTCATCATTTGGATATCATGGTGTACTTTTAATACCTTTACTTCTGTTGATTATGGTTGTTTAACTCTCTTGAAACCTTTTATTGGGGGATATCCTGTAGCAATACACTTTCATGTTCTTGTAGCCGATCATGTTGACATGTCTGTATTTATTACCCTGTTGACTTCCCAAATGACTGGTATAGCGCATGTAGTTTTTGAATGATGAAATAGATTTAAATATGTGATTAATGAATGGATATTATGTATGTACCATGCGCCTTTTCTTTCGTATCTGTTACCTTATGTTTTGCAGGTTGTTGAAGAAAGTATGATCGAGTCAAGCGTAGCCAATCTCGGCCTTGTAGTAAAGTCCATTTCCTGCATGACTTCGAGGAAGCTCTGGTGAAGACTCTTTGACCAAAACCATTGGGAAGGATTTTAAATGACATTTAATCTGGAAAGAGTGGAGTGCTAGATTCTCTCTGGATCGAGTTGAACAGATAACTCATTTATGAAGTTTGTTCTTCAATTTTGGGATACATTTCATATCCACATCTTTCTCTGTTGAGTTAGTTAGTTATTTGTTCTCCTATTTTAAAAATAAGTGTTCCTCCTGCGTGGGTGAACAGATCAGAGAAGGAGATAGATAGATTGATAGAGAAGCAGATTATGTAAGAGTTAGAGATATAATATGAATAAGGGTTTTTATTAGTTTTCAGAAGCAGAACAGTCAATGTAAATGATTTCATGTTATGAATAAAAGTTGATGGAGTTCTGAGCACAATCTTCTGTGTCAATTAGTTGATGCTTGCTAAGGGGGCCCACTTAGTAAGTATCTGTAGGAGCATGGTTGTTTATCTTTTGTTAATTCAAGTTAGATTTCATTTTAGAAGTTTTAGCACAAGCTCAGTCTTATACTATTCCTCTAGCATCGGGAATCCATCCCTGTGTTTGTTCCTACAGCATAAGGCCAGTTTATAGTTTGTCCCTCAACTGTAGCTATTACGATTTCTGCTTTGGTTAGTCTATGATTGAGTTAAGAGAACTTTACGTTATTACATAGATAGAAATTTCTTTCCAAGTGTTTATTTTTCAGTAGATTGTGACTGAAACTGGTTCTTAGTGCATATATTGTGCCGCTCCATTTAAAGTTTACGTTCCCTGGTTTGACAAGTAAATGAACGTACATGAAGAGGTATTAGTCACCTACTGGAATGTCCAATTCCCAGGATAGGTTTTGCCGTGATTTTCATATCCTTTTGTGGGCAGGACCATTTCTCATGCAGCTTGTGGAGATAATATAGAAAAATAAAAGAAATAATAGGTGTATAGATCCCTCTTTTTGATTGAATTCCTCACAATTCATGGGAAGCCTATGTTAGAATCCAAGCCTTGACTTGAGGATCAATTAGACTAGACAATGCTCATTCCAATTCTGCCCATTCTTGAAATAATTCTATCACTTATCCCTTTGAATTCACAAAGATATAAGCAAGAGAAGGTTGAATAGCCCCAAAATAACCAAGGCACCATTGTAGATTTTTTTAAAGAAATCTAGCAAAAAATAACCTCTCTAAATAGAACATTCATGTAAATATGAATTACCACAAGCTCAAGTTCTCTTTTTATAGCTAAAAATTAAGGCTAATTATGCCTTTAGTTAAGCTCTTAATCATGATTAGTTCACCAGTGTGCCAATTATAATCATCTAGTGCACCTTGAAAATATTGTTCACACACACTTTGAAGATTTTGATAGAGTTCATGTGACATGAAGAATCAATCTCACAAAAGCTTTATGAATATTTCCCTATCCACATACAAAATTCTTCATGAAATGACCATTTGTGCTCAATTGTTTTTCCAACTTGATGGAACCCTAATTTTTTTTTTTCCATCTTGAACCCTTGTTACATTTGGATGTAGGTTATCTGAGGATTTAGTGTTTTAGTCATTATAACTTCTTGTAACATTCTATTTGGTCAATTGATTTCATACTGCCCGTTGCTGGTCACTTAAAAACTCTCTCTCTATTTCTATCACTATCATCAAGTGACTAGTCCTTATCACCTAGGTTTGAATTTCTAAATTTAATAAGGTTAAGTTAAGGGCCTTTTTGGCCTTTACATCCTTTTCATTTCATGACTTAGAATTTTTTGAGCCCATTTTCTCATGTCATCCTTGAGGGTCCCCTTCATTAGAACAACTTAAGTGCATGTGCTTAGGGTTTTTCACTTAATTCTTGATGGCCATCATATTTTTATCACCCATCACTAATCTTTTAAAAAATTATGTCTCAAATCAATGACGAGTGATGAGTGGAATTTCTTTGTTCTCACTCATCACAAATAGCTGCCAAGGATCTTAAATTAAATGCACGATGAGCGATCTTCCTTGTATTGTTAGGGAATTTATTATCACTAATGGCTTTTGAGCCTTCAATATTTTAATAGTGATGAGTGATGCCCTCGGCCCTATGTTCTTATTTTTCATCATGTATCGTAGATATGCTTTGAGTGCTAAAGTTCCACATTAGCGATACGTGATACACATTGTCACTATGTAAATCCTCTCATCATTGATTGCTTGCAAATTGTATGAGGAGAATTAGCAATGAGCGATGGTCTGATGTTCCTATGTTTTATCGCTCATCGCGGATTCATTTCACTGCTTAAGTTACAAACCATGATGAGCGATGGCATTCTATGAGAGGTTTCTTTCACCTATATGATAAGATCTTATGTGTGATGTCTCTTGTACCATTGATTTTCATGCAAGTGTACATGTCTAAATTTGATTTCTTCACTGCATCTCCCGTCGCTAATAGGAGCCAAGATGCAAAGTTTGAATTAGCAATGCGTGATGGAAGGAGGAACATGATCAAAGACAAACCACAGATCCAAGGGCTAAGATTTCATCGTGGGTATGTTTACATCATTGATAAGGCCAATGAAGGACGAGATGCATCCGCAATAGGCAATGACTATTGATGGAACAAGCAATGTAGCAAAATCCTGAGGACTTCGCATAAAGCAAAAAGGAAAGTAACAAGAGGACTAGAGAGCCATTGATGTGGTTTTAAAATAGGATGATCCAATGGACTAAACTTCATTGTGGAAATATTTTCATCACTGATTTCACCCTAAAATTTGAGGAAGATCAGTGATGAGCGATGAAGTGTATAATGAAATATTCTCTCTAAGAAACTCTAGTCTTATGTACTTCATCCATATTAATGAAAAAGCATGGATTAGGTTGGAAATACATGCTAATTGTTAGATCACATATGATTTATCAAGATTAAAGAAGAACGTAGCAACATTTGAGATAATAATGCTGTTTTCTAGGAGCAAGTTGCTAATGGTCAAAAAATGATACTCATGGCCACCTTAGATGAAGTTTTAATTGTTTTAAGATCAATGGCCCAGATTCAAAGCTGAGTTGTTAAGTTATCAACTTTCTCGCACGAGGATTTCTTGAATCATTAATTCTGCATGCTCCAATTGTCTATTTAATGCAGGTTGATCGTTGTTCATTTTCACCATCTTTCCAATCTGCAGTGAATGTAAGGCGAAGTGTGAAGAAGAGTGAGAGGTTGTTTGCTTTTCTTGAGTTAAATATTGAGTGTTCTTGTCCTGAGTAAGTTGGTTTTAAATTGGGTTCTCTACTCTGGTTAGGAATTTTTGTGTTGGGTTGGTTACAATTGTTTGGGTTTATAGGTGTGTCTCCCTGTAGCTATGTCTTGAATTGTTAAATTCTGCTTGTTTTGGAGATGGGGAAAATTGGTGTGACAATTCAGCCTATTAGAATGTCTAGTTGACTCAATGTATTTGAGTATCATGAGGATATAACTAAGAAGGAAGCCCAAGCTTCTCCTAAGGTTTCAAAGGGTAAAAGGAGGGCTAGAGGTCATAAGAAGAAATCAATTTTGTAAAGTACTTATAGCTTGAGAAATAGGACCATTCTAGGAGAAATGGTCAAGTTCAAAGGCAAGGAACTAGCTCAACCAGTGAAGAAGGCTAGGAAAAAAGATAAAAGTTATAGGGCTTGCCTGGGAAAACATAATTCTCTTATTGTGCTCTCTGATACTCCTTCGGATGCTGAAGGTGGCATTGATTTAGGATATGTTCGATACCTCCTTTCTCTAGTGCCATATGGGAGCTCTGATGACAACATGGTGATGGTCCCTCCAATTTCATCGAGGACAAGGAGCGGTCAGGCTTTCTCTAATGTCGATGACTCTGAATAGGGCCATTGCCTTGTTTTTGTTTTTGATGAAACCATGGTCTTTGCATAGGAGGTATTTGTTTTAGTATGTCCATGGTTTGTCTTTTGCTCTTCCATACTAATGTGGAAGTCCTCCCGAGGCTGATATAATATGGAATTTTTTTGTTTCAACAATGAACACAAGGACAATGACTAATGGTATCATGCACATGTGTTTTTCTTTTTGTCCCCCCTTGTTCCCAAATGATTGCGTAAGAAACCACCTACAGAGTTCTTAGAGGAGTTAGTTGAAATTAGGCTTTTTAAATGAACTGAAATGAAAATGAAATTATAATTCAGTTGAATGTTTGTTTCTCCTTTGATTATAAAGGGGCTTTCATGGATGAAGTTAGGAGAGTTCAAAAATTTAGAGTCCATAATAGGTCAAAGTGAATGCTATGCTCTCAGAGGAAATATAATGTAAATAGATACATTAGCAAATATATCAGAAGCTAATATAGGGTGAAAGTTATATTGTATGAAGATCTTAAATATGGTTTTACAAAGTAAATATCAACAATGGAAAGAATGTTAGTTTTAAAATATTTCTCTCCTGTGCATCTTTCTTCTAAATTATTATTGAAGTTATTGAGAATGATTTCAATTGTCTTCTATCATTTGCATCGAATGGATGAGTTTTTTTTATGTTTCAATTCAATGAATTAATTAAATGCTAAAATGCGGTCATCAATTTATAGGAAATGGATATTTGATTTGGTAAGGAAGAATATTTTGAAACACGGTGAGTTAGATGCTACAAAGTGGCATACTAATAGTCCATTAATTTATGATGTTCAATCATAATTGTATTACTGATTGATTGCAAGTTATAACTCTATTTTTCCCTCAGATAGGGCATTGATTATTTTATTAGTTTATCTCATGGTCAACTGAGCTAGTAGTGAATTTGGCCTAAGATTCGAGATGACTTGACAAGTTCATAACATACTCTAAACTACATTGCCCTAACTTTCAGTATATAAATGCATTCCTTGAAAATAATAACATTTTCACCCAAGGTCTGCCAAGCCTTTGATGAAGTGAGTTTCTTAAGGAAATGCATTTGTGTGAGGAAATTCTCTTGACTGAATTTGAGATATTATGAGCATGCATAGAATTACCCTCCTAGGTCTCATAGAGCCTGAAGAGAAGAAATGAGGTACTAAGTACTTTACTTAAGTGTTGGCCAATCCTTAACCTTGCTAGAGTTGTGGAAAATTCATAGGTAAGGACTAAGATTAAGTTTGGGTCTTAAAAAATCACCAACACAACTTATACATGTGGGCCATGTATCTTGAATCAAGGAGTATCTTAGTTTCATTAATGAATTTGTTTAGTTTTAATTCCAATTTTAGCAAGTTATCCATTTTTCCATTGCAGAGGATATGATCTACTTTATCTTCTTGGGTGATGGATGTGAAAGGAGCCGAAGCATTGCCACAAAATTTATATTTCCAAGAATCTAATGATTTCATCTCACCACCACCATCAAGTACTAAAGGTAATCAACATTCTTTAAGGGTCTTGAAATTATTCAATTTATCCTTAAGCATCAAATAAAATCTATTTTGGAATGTACATGCCATTTAAGAGCCCAATGACCTTGTAAGTATTTTATATTTGTATAGGGGCACTAGAATTATATTTTTTGTTTCCATGTATCGTGTCCATAGTTATCATACATGGAATCCATGTGCTCAATACTTGTCCCAAGACTAACTCATTATTGGCTTGGTTGATTTGAGATTTCCTCAAATTATCATAACAAGCCCAAACATCATCTAACTTATGGAAAATATAATACATCTTATGGTTTAAAATATTACTGACTAAGTCAATACTATATTTTCTTCCTTTATCTTTCAACTTAGTCTCTATATTTTGACTTTGCTTCCATTTCTTAGGTCAAACCTATAATCCTCAACATAAACGTATCCATATCTTGTTGGGATATATTTCCTATGGTAGCTATGTTGGATGTTGTGGTTGTGTTGCTGATATGTGGTTGTCATTGATGTCAACACTATTAGCATAAATGTATTTGAAGTTGTATATGTCAAGGATATTGAGAAAATTGTAAAGAAATGAGTTGCAGGTTGTCAGTGGTTAAGTGAAGTTCAATATGGTGGTATGTTCTATACGTTGAAGATCAAAGGTTGTGGACAAAAGGTTTTCTTTCTGAGTGTATCTAGTCTATCCATGTCAAGTTTCAAAGATCCGCATGAAGAGTTGACCGAGTTATGAAGATTTTCATTCAGACAGTTTTTATGTTTCTTCAGTTAGTGTTCCTGATTGAAGATGAGGCTACTTTTGTTAGTTCAATTGTCATGGATGCTTCTTTGTTGGTTCTTAATGTTTTTGGATGCTTCTAGATTGTGCTCTATCTTTTTTGCATGTCTGCATTAATTGTTGTGATCGTGGTTGGCAATTTTCTCTTGTGTGTTCATATTTTTCATGTTCATGGGTGACATGGCATGAAGCATGTTGTGGAAATTCGAGGAGAATTTAATTGAAGTGTTTTCATGTTGAAGGTGTTTATTTGGGTCCTCACTAAGTTATGGCCGAATTTGGTTGATACGCATTGATTATTATGAATGATTTGGGTTGATAGTTATATTCATTTTATTATTTCTTTGTGATTGACTTGTAGTGATGAAATTTATTATTGCAGATATAGAAGAGTGGTTGTTCGTTTGGATTGAAGTGTGTGAGAATGTGTGTTTGTGTGAATGATGTCCTAATAATTTGAAGGCAGAGCAGAGTGTGAAGAAAAGTGAAGAAGAGTAAAGAAGAGTGAAGAGTTGTTCATGTGCTTAATCGGAACTATGATCAAGCATTAGCAAATGCTATTTTATCAGTTGAAATCCCTGTAGATGGCTTTAATCTAAATCCTTTTGTAAGATAGTGTGTCTTCCTTTGTAATTGAGTAGTGAGCTCTAGGCAGTGCACCTGAATGCAAGTGCATTCCCCATATTTCATTTTGATTATAATTTTAATAGGGTATAGTTTTGTGGACTAACCTCCACCGTGGTTTTTCCCCTAACAGGGTTTCCACATAAAAAATATTAGTGTTATGTGTGCTTCTGATGTGTTGTTAATTTTTTTTTCATGGTTAATAATCAGATCTAAGAATAAATTTGATGAGTTAGATAAGTTTTGAAGTTTTGGTACAACTGACTCACCCCCCTCTCAATTGTCTGCTCTTTTTTTTCCAACAATTGGTATAAGAGCTAAGTTCCTTGGCAAAATTTTAACAACTTATGGTGATCTAGGATGACAAGTTACAAGAAGGATAGAATGAGATTTGATGGAACAAATTACTCTTTATGGAATACTTGAATGGAGTGTCATCTAAGATGCATTGTTGAACCCTACTGGACCATTACAAGTAATAGGTATGTTATTCCACCAAATAGTACATATGCCGAGTATAATATTCAGGCTAAAGAAGCTTTGTTGAGTGCTTTGATTGATTTAGAGATGAAAAATGTTATGGATCTGAAGATTGCTTATGAGATCTGGAAAAAGTTGGAAACCTTGTATGAAGGTGATGATAATGTGAAGATTGCTAAGTTGTAGAGCTTGAAAGGGAAATATGAAAGGCTGAGAATGGGTGATGATGAGAATATTAATACTTTCATGCAAAAAGTGAATGAAATTGTGTGTGGTATTAGATATACTAGTGGAAAGATAGAAGAATTTGAGATTGTTGCTCAAGTGCTTAGATCCTTGCCTGATTCCTACAAAGTTAAGGCTAGTGCTATTGAAGAGCTTCAAACTATAACAAACATAACCAAAGATACATTGGTTGGTAAGTTGACTGCTTTTGAGTTGAGAAAATTTGGTGATGCCCTTCCTAAAGTTGAATTTGCTTTTAAGTCTAATACTTCTGGAAGAGATAGACAAAGACATGATCCAGGTGAGAGTTCATCTAGAAAGACATTCAAGTATGAAGATGAAATCAGACATATTGAAGAAGAAGAAAAAGAGATGGAAGAGATGGAAGCACTTATTGTCAAAAAGGTACCAAGAGGAAAAGGTAAGCATGAAAGAAAGTTGCCTCTAAATTTTTTTCTTGTAATAAGATAGGTCATTTTGTATCAAGGTGTCCAAAAAGAGCTCCTAAGACAATACATAACAAGCCTAGATTTCAAAAGAAATGTTACTATGTTGTTGATGAAGGTGTAATAGATGAAGAATCCAATAGAGATGATGATGAATGGGTATTTATTGTTGTTAGAGAAAATAGTCATATATCTATTGAATTTGCTAGTTGTACAAAAGTGGAGAAAGCCATGACTGCTTGAATTGAAGAAAAAGATGAATGGGTAATTGATAGTTGATGTTCACATCATATGATAGGAGACAAAAGTAAGTTTGTGAGCTTTGAAAAATATGATGGTGGTGTTGTAAGATTTGGTGATAATATAGCTAGTGTGATCCATGGAAGAGGATGCATTTCTATTGATGGTACGCATAATACTGATGATGTTCTGTATGTGGAAGGCTTGAAGCATAATCTTTTAAGTGTTGGTAAAATGGTTGATAAGGGATACAATCTTTAGTTCAATGATGAAAAGTGCAAAATATTGAGTTCTGAAAATGTAATTGCATCAGGTACAAAGACAAAAGGTAATATCTTTCATTTGAATGTTGCTAGTAAAAGTTGTTTGATTGCTCAAGTTGATGAAAGTTGGTTATGGCATAGGAGATTGTGTCATGTTAACTTTGATAATATTTTCAAGATAAGTTCTACAAAGGCTATGAGAGATCTACCTAGGTTGGTGAAACCTACTAATGCAATATGCAAGGAATGTCAATTGGGAAAGCAAACCATAATTTCAATTCGGAGTAAAAAGCATTGTTCAAATGAATTGTTAGAGCTAGTGCATACTTATCTATGTGGTCCCTCTAAGGTCAGAATTCTACAAGGTTACAGGTATTTCATGCTACTTGTTGATGATTATTCTAGAATGGTATGGTTTACTTTCTTAAGAGAGAAATTTGAAGCACTGGAAAAGTTCAAGATCTTTAAAGCTATGGTTGAGACAAAGACAAGTTTGAATTTTAAGTGTCTGAGATTAGATAGAGGTGTTGAATTCACTTTCGGTGAATTTAATTCTTTTTGTGAAGAACATGGAATAAGAAGACAATTATCTGCACTACAGACCCCTCAACAAAATGGAGTTGTGGAAAGGAAGAATAGAACAGTTGAAGATGCTGCTAGAAAAATGATGTTGGAAGGAAATGTCCTCATATCTACTAGAGAGAAGCTGTGAGTATTGTTGTGTACATACTCAATCGAGTACAAATCAAAGGTGATACTGGTAAGACCCCTTTTGAGCTATGGACTGTTCAAAATCCTACTGTTAAATACTTCAAGGTATTTGGAAGTAGATGTTACATTAAGAGAGATGAAGACATAGGAAAGTTTGATGCTAGGAGTGATGAAGGTATCTTTTTGGGTTATTCTACTAAGAGCAAGGCTTACCGGTGTTACAATAAAATATTAAAGAAAATGGTTGAAAGTGAAAATGTTAAGGTTGATGAAGACTTTGGTACACCATCCATAACCTATGGATATGAATTTGATGATCAGAATGATAGTGCAAATCAAGGAAAGCAAGATCAAACTACAAATCAAGTGCAAATCAATCCAAAAATTTAGGAGAATGAAGAAGATGGAGAAATTGGTGGAAACACAAAAGAAACTAAAGTTGAAGAACAACTTAAGAATACTCTGAGGTATGTAAGATTAAATCATTCAGAAGATTAGATTATAGGTGACAAGAGCAAAGGTTTCCAGACTAGGAGAAAGATTGTAGAAGAATATTGCTTGATTTCTAAGACTGAGCCTACTAGTGTGAATGAAGCATGTAAAGATGAGCATTGGGTTGAAGCAATGAAAGAAGAATTGAAACAAATTGAAAATAATGATACATGAACTCTCGTTTCCAGACCTTAGGACAAGAATGTTATTGGAACTAAATGGGTTTTTAGAAACAAAATAAATGAGCAAGGTGAAGTGATTAGAAACAAAGCAAGACTGGTATGTAAAGGATATTCACAAATAGAAAGAATTGCTTTTGAAGAGACCTTTGTCCCTATTGCTAGAATTGAAGCTGTGAGATTATTTCTTGCCTATCCTACTCAAAAGGATTACAAAGTTTATCAGATGGATGTCAAATCAGCTTTTCTAAATGGTGAATTGGAAGAAGAAGTGTATGTTGAGCAACCTGATGGATTCCAGTTGACTAATAAGGAAGATATGGCATGTCGGTTGAAGAAAGCATTGTATGGACTTACGCAAGCACCTAGAACATGGTATGCCAGATTGGAGAAGTATTTGCTGAAGCTTGGATTTAACAAAGTTATTGTTGATAGTAATCTATATTTCAAGAATGATGATAAAAATCTAATTGTTGAAGTATTTGTTGATGACATTACTTTTGGAGGAGATGATGCGTTATGCATGAAGTTTACTAGTGAAATGCATTTAATGAATTTGAGATGTCTATGATTGGTGAGATGAAATTATTTTTTGGATTACAAATTACTTAATTAGATAAAGGGATATTGATATCTTAGTCCAAGTATGTGAAGAAATTGTTGAAGAAGTTCAATATGGAAGATTCAAAGCCAGTTGGTACACCCATGGTAACTGGATGCTAGTTGACAATAGAAGATGATTCTCTGAAATAAAATCATACAAGATATAGATCAATGATTGGTGGATTTTTGTACTTAACTCAAACCAAGCATGATATTATGAATATTGTATGTATTGTTGCAAGATTTCAAGTTGATCATAAGGAATCTCATGTGATTGTTGTGAAGAGAATTTTTAGATACTTGAAGGGAACTGTTGATCTTGGCCTATGGTATCCTAAAGATGATGATCTTACTTTGAGTGCCTTTACTGATGTTGATTGGGCTAGAGATGTAAATGATAGAAAAAGTACTAGTGGTGGAGCATTTTTCTTGGGTAAAAATCTAATTTCATGGTTAAGCAAGAAGCGGAATCCCATTTCTTTGTCCATTGTTCAGGTCGAATACATTGCTACTACTAACAATTGCACTCAATTCTTATGGATGAAGCAGATGTTGAAGGATATTAGAGTTGTATATGTTGATCCTATTGCTATAGACTATGATAATTCAAGTGCTATTAACATTTCCAAGAATCCAGTGTTGCATTCAAAGACAAGTCATATATCTATCAAGTTTCACTTTTTGAGGGAGAAGGTAAGTGAAAAAGAAGTAAGATTGGAATATGTGCCTACTAAGGAGAAAATTGTAGACATCTTTACAAAGTCGTTGCCTAAGGATACTTTTGAGTATCTCATAGGGAAGTTAGGGGTGATTACCCCTCCTAATCAGAACTAAGGATACAATGCAACTACATCAGTCTATGCATTTCATAGACATATTTTGTTTTGGATTGATGTTGTGGTGGCTGCTACTTAGGTGGAGTAGTTAAATGTTTAGAAATTTAGATATGTGGTTCAGAGCTTAGAGATTCTTTGTCATTAATGTCAAAGGGGAAGAAGAATTATGTGAAAAATTGGTGATTATTTGGGGAGAATATTTATGTGGGAGAAGAAGGATCGTACGGGGGAGTAAGTGTTAAGAGTTGGTTGGGTTGATGGTGTTTTTCACATCATGTGTTGCCATCAATGCCAAAGGGGGAGATTGTTGGATGTTGTGGTTGTGTTGCTGATATGTGTTTGTCATTGATGTCAACACTATTACCATAAATGTATTTAAAGTTGTATATGTCAAGGATATTGTGAAAATTGTAAAGAAATGAGTTGCAGGTTGTCAGTGGTTAAGTGGAGTTCAGTATGGTGGAATTTTTTGTACATTGAAGATCAGAGGTTTTGGACTAAAGGGTTTCTTGCTGAGTGTATCTAGACTATCCATGTTGAGTTTCAGAGATCTGCATGAAGAGTTGATCGAGTTATGAAGATTTTCATTTAGACAGTTTTTTTGTTCTTTAGTTAATGTTCCTAATTGAAGATGAGGCTATTTCTGTTAGTTTAGTTGCTACAGATGCTTATTTGTTGGTTCTTAATGTTTTTGGATGATTTTAGATCATGCTCTATTGCATGTCTACATTGATTGCATGTCCTCAAGCTACCTTAAAAATATGTAGGCTTTGGGATCACATTCCAGTAGAGAAACATAAGGCTATGGATTCATAGAGCAAGCCTTGCATATTTTCTGGTTACCTAAATGATGTAAAAGGCTACACGCTTCTTCATCCTACCACACATGAGTTGTTCATTAAGACGAGTTTTCAATTTGAGGAGAGTTCTTCCATTCCTTCTCTTGACACTTCTCCTACCACCATCACTTTGGAGTCCTTGTATCATGATAATAGTTATTTAGAGGTTCGTCATACTTCAGATCATGATGAGGAGTCATCTTCCTCCACTTTAGATGATGATAGTGATCATGAGGATGCACACAGTTCATCTTAGAAGGATGATGATACTCCTCCAATTGTAGGGCCTCTTTGGGCTCATCAGACTTTGCAGTCAGCAGGTGATTGGGTAGAAGATCCTTTGGAACACAATTTCAGGATGCTCCACATGTCTTCCTTGCTTTAGCTTCTGATCCATAGAATTTTTAGGAAGCTTATGGTGTCCCTAATTGGGATGTAGCCATGCAGGAAAATTTCAGTTCCTTGAAGACAAACCACACTCGAGATCTTGTCCCACTTCCTAAGGAAAAGGAAACTTGTTCAATGTAAGTGGGCCTATCAAACAAAATATGCAATAGATGGGTCAGTTGACAAGCATAAGGCTCACTTGGTTGCCAAAGGAATATCCCAAGTTCCAGGGATCGACTACTCTGAGACTTTTTCACCAGTCGCCAAAATGAATTCCATCTGATTTGTTCTTGCCATAGCTACAACACATATATGGGATGTTCATTAGATAGATGTGAAGAGTTCTTTTCTTCATGGTGATCTTCAGGAGGAGATATACATGGAGTAGCCACAAGGCTTTGTTCAGGATTCTTCACTTGTTTTTCATCTTCAGAAGTCTCTCTATGGCCTCAAACAGGCCCCTCAAGCTTGGTATGCCAAGATGGACTCCTTCCTTCTAACAATGGGGTTCACTCAATGTCAAATAGTTCAGAAGTTGATCACAAAAATGTTTCCAAAGAAGGACAAATAGTTTGTCTTTTCAGAAGGAAAACAAATTCTCACAACTTGAAGAACAAATTGAATGTAAGCACAACCTAAGACCTATGATATGATGTACAATTATGAACGAGACAAAACTATATGTTATGATGACTAAAACACAATAATTTCATCAAATCATTCACAAAGACACTTTATATAATTCTGAAGAGGAAAACTTAATAGATTCTAAATGAAAAAAAAAGGAATTTTAGCACTAATTGACAAAAATGAAAACCAAAGTTCTGTTGCTGTATATTAAAATGTCATAAAAACTAATTTACAAATCTTAGTCTCTCCACAAAAGGTATGCAAGAAGAGATGAAAAATAAGAACCAAGGAAACTAACTAAGTATTTTCCTCAATATATACAATAAAGGGCTTCAAAAATCCAAGAGGAGATAACTGAAGTCAAAATATCAAAACTGTGAAGCCATTCATGAGCAAAAGCAAAACTGGTTGAAAATCAGACCCACCAATGCTACAAACTGAGCTTAAACAACTCAAAACCCTGTGTCATAATGTATATAATTGAATGGTAACTTGAAATGGCTTTTGAGTGCATGGAGGTGGCACTAAAAGTGACCTGAAAGTAATAATATTCTCCTCACGAGCAAATATAAAAACCCTCAAAAAGAGGAATCAAAACTGCATGAAAAGAGCCAAAAATAGGCTCAACTCCTCCTCTCCACTAGTTAGACTGATGGAGACCTCAAAATTGTATGTAAATGACCTCAATTACACCCCAAAATGCATGAAAATATCTCCACTTACATTGATTGCACGATTCTCAATTCACTTCACTTTTCCTTTCTTTTGCATGATTGGAAAAAAGGTAATTATATGATTAAATATTGAAGATAATCAATATGATTATTTTAATATTTAATGTGTAGTTTTTCCTCCTTCTCTAATTGCATGTTCAATAATAAGATAATGATACCTTAATATTTAATTGTATTATTATTTTTTTCTATAATCATGCAAAAGATTAAAAGTGAAGTGAATCCTCACTTCAAACTCAAATGACAATTTTGAAATTTACAATACAAACTCATGGCTCTCCCCTCAACATGATTAGTTCAATTGACTTAATAAGTCAATACCATGGGCAATAATTTTGAAATGAAATTATCTTAATTTTTCAAAATCTTAAGTGAAAAATACTCTCATTCGAGCTAGGGCAAGTAAAGAAGCATCAAAAAACCTAAATCATTTCATTCATTCTTCACTATGCATTTTCTGGAAGCCCTTTTTTGCGCTGCCATGGTGATGGTAGGTTTTGACTAGAGAAAACTAGAAGCTTTGAGGCCAAGATCTAGTATTTGAGATTTTCATGCAAGAGAAAGAACTCAAACTTGCTTCTGGTAAGTCGTCCCCTTTGCATAGAAAATCTATGAATCTTTTGCATTATTTCTTAACTATGGGAAAAGATGAAAACCGTGGCCTCTATCACTGTTATTTTCATGCATTTCACTTCAAGATCGGTCTTCATTTGGGTTTTGTAAACTTCTCTGTCTATAAATGGCCACAACTTGTTGAAACTATCTTCATTCAGTGTATAATACAGATGAAATTTTCACAAAAACTGAAGAAAAAAAATGAGTTTCTTCATTCTTGTATTTGCATATCCTTAACATTGTGAATGGTTGTTACCTTTATGAATGCATTCTGTGTTTGTTTATTTCTTGCATAAAAATGGAAGAGGGTTTTGAATTTCCTGTAGCTAAACTCTCCATCTCTGGCCACAACTTAACCTGTTGTGGGTTTCAATTTGTGTAGAAAATTTTGTTATTTGTTCATTGTAAATTCTTTCATAGGCGAGAGTCTCCTTACTTTATCTGCAGTGAGGCATGGCTCATGCCTTCCATTATGGTTTCAATTTTTTTTGGGAATTTTCCCAATTGGCTGCATGATCAACACCTTTCACTTGAGCATTTGTTGTCTTCATGGACCTCTATAGATCTGGATGAAGCACTCCTTGATAGTGTAATTTGTCCTTTGCTAAAATTTCTATGAGAGACTTAGCATGCCAAACATTCATTGATTTATTGTTTGGCTTTGGTTTTCCTTTTGGAAAACACCAAAAATTATCGATGTATTTATCAAACAATGCTACTACAATAATAAGGCAAGTTAATACTCCACAAATGGAACAACTCTTAATAATGGAATGCTTATTGATAGTCAAGGGCAACTTCATATAAGATTGTTACATGTTGTACCCTACCTCTACTTGCTCTGATAATTGTTCATTATTATTGTTGTGTTGTACATGTTCTCCCACAACTTTATATGCATGATTTTTCTTGAACCCTGTAATTATATCTTACATTTTTTCATTGTGTAGAAAAATAAGTGAAAGAAATTTGGTTAAATTTTTCTATCATTGCAATTAATGTTTGCTACAACAGGATTTCATTGGAAAACAATTACATCTTTAGGTATCTTGAGACTCCATCACTGTGGGTTTGATTCCATTTTTCATTTTGAAAGTGTGCCAAAACAATTTTTCTTTTCTCTCTCTTGCTTATTCAAAAGCATCAAGCATTTTTTTTATATTTTCCTCCTGTGAATGCTTAATTTTAAAAAATTAGATATGATCATAATGTTGAAACAAAAGATTGGAAATGGTGCATTTTTACTTTAAAATGATGTTGTTTTACATCATTGTTATGAGCTGGGCTCAACCTTTGTGGGAGCCACATTTTCCACCACTCATAACAATATTTGTTGGTTGAAATGATCTGATTATACCTATATCTGCACATTAAACAAACAAGTTAGTAAAATAATTGAAGCTGACAGCTTCCATTGAACTTTGTGCTCCCTGAACATCTGCTTTTTTGATGACTTAATCATCTGATGAATGCTTGATAGGATGCAGATTACATTTTTTGTGGTAATGTAGGGATAAGATAGAATGTGATTTTTCATTGCTCTAACACCACCTTTCAACAATCTTGCAAGTAAACCTTAGAGCTGGAGCTGAACCAAGATCAACACAACTATAACAATGATTTGTCATTCCAAGCAATGACGAATCACTTTCTCTCCTTGTTCTTATATTATCTTCAGTTGTGTGATATACATTTCTTTCTTGTATTCAGTATTTGATTAAGTAATCAAATCAAGCTACTCCCAAGGCATGTGTGGGACTTTGGTTTTTACAATATGAATAAAAACAACATTTCTTATGCAAATTTATGAGTTTCTCTATTACAAACATTTGCATAATAATACTGGAAATTCAAAGTAATCAAATTTGTACAACAATGAATACTTAGCAGAAAACTTTGAAATCATTCATGTGTACCTTGTAATGATGAATGCAATTCAGCTCTACCCATTTTGAGTTGTAGCTAAAAATAGGTAACAATAACCTCTACAATGACCTTTCTACAACCAACACCTTTAATTATACTACAATCCTAACCATCCATCTTGAACTAAAACACTCCAAGTTTATTGATTAGGACCAATAATATCATCCATCATTCAACTGGTTCCAAAATTGTGAAGAAATTATATAGCTTATGGGGGACTGAGGGACCACATCCTACTACAAGATCATATAAATATAGTTTTGATATCAATCTTGATGAAATGACATACTTTTGGGAACATGGAGAATTCCTTGTTCATTAAAATGAAAAATTAAAAAAGAAACAAGAAAAATAAAAAAAATTGAATCCTCTAGTGAAAACCTCTCTAAGGAATTGTTGGACCATAAAAGCAAAGATTTTATAAAGAAATTTCTAATACTAAAAATCTCTTTGAGGTGTTATCAAACAAGGAATTAAACCTTCCCAACTGATGCAGGAGCATTGACTCCCAGGTTTTATTTTCCATTTTTTTTGTTTGGTGTGTGGGGTTTTGGTTTTTATTCCCAAATTTTGGCTTGAGATAGAAATTAAGGGCACAGTGTTTTGGTGAGTGGACCCACACTGAGTTGAAGGCAATTTCAAACATGCAAAAAAAAAAATATTATTTTTACACATCCACACAGGCAAAAGAAGACAAGAAACAATTAATCAATGGGAAATTGTGTAAAAGAAAAGGGAAGATAGCATCAAAAGGAGAGAAGGGTGGATGGTGGCGATATAAGAAAGACAGTTACAAAAGGGCATAGAGGATTGCTCAACATTGCTGACTAGAAGATGAACATATAAAAAGAAAACCTCTACATTGTTTTGGAAAGGATTCTTGTTGTTAATGCTATGTATTGTGGTTTTGTATTTATGTTTCCTGCCAAAATGTGATGTTAATTATAGTGATTTATTGTTGTGCAAAAATTTCTTTAATTCTATGTAAGGTAGGGAGGCATTGGGAAGCTCCAAAATCCCATTGTAAAAGACTTTATTCTATGCTTTACGTTATCACTGTGTTGAAATAGAAAAGCATATTGTTGTGGAAATAATTAGTGGAATTACTCATGATGATTTGGTGGTTGTGCATACATCAATTTTAAATTTTGTAAGGGGGAGTTGAGTTGTACTTTTGTTCACATATTTTCTCTTTTGTTAATATACTCATATTACATAATGTAAACCATTTGAAATTCGATCCCCTATCTTGACTCACTAATTTGATTGGTTGCATAAATAAAGTGAGATTATAAAATTATGTTAGTAGTGAATATGCATCATTCTCTAAGAAGGTTCACCTGTTATTAGTGTTTATATCTTAACCTCTGTCAACGCCTTGTCAATCGTTGCATTTGAAGACATAAATGTGATTTTTGGTATCAAAGAAACAAGAGATTGGGAAAGATTCCACCCAGAATAATTCCAAGAGGAGATGCCAGAGGAGGTTCCAAAAGGGGTGTAGATTAAGGAATTATTGAATTGTTGCAGAACCTTGTCACGAGGATGGATTACATGGATAAATCAGAGAGGAGAGGATTACCTGTTGGATATGTAAATGAGAATGACGAAGAGGATCCATTAGCTAGGGAAGAGGGGGTTCACAGAGAAGAAGAACCTGATGGGGTTCAAATAAGGTTACTAAGAGCAAACATGGGGATTGGAGCTAAGCCAAAGATATAGGTTCCTACCTACTCAAGATGCCTTAATGGAGAGGAATTCATTGATTGGATCAATGAGCTTAAAATTTACTTTGAGTATGAAGAAGTGGAAGGGGAGAAATGAGTCAAATTTTCCTATACAAAACTCAAAGGACATGATGATATGTGGTGGGATGATGTTCAATTATAAAGAAGAAAGAAAAAGGAGAAGATAACTTCTTGGGATAGAATGGTTGCAAAAATAAAAGCTAAATTTCCTATTGGAGACTACCAAACTAACTTGTTCAAAAGGATACACAATCTCAAGTAGAAAGAGATGAGTGTGAAATACTATACAAAGGAGTTATATAAACTTGTGATCTAATCAGGACATAGTGAAGAAAAAATGGGGAAGGTAGCTAGGTACCTCAATGGATTGAGATACAGTTTGAAATATGAATTGAGTCTTGTGTCCTCTAAAACTCTTGAGGAGGCCTATAAATTTTCCATTAAAGTAGAGGAGAAGCTTATGAAAAATAAAAATTAGCAAGGAAGAGGTATAGGAAGAGGAGTGAGAGGAAGAGGACACCACTCTAATAGAGGATAGCAACACCACCAAGGTGAAGAAACAAGCACTTCCATTGGAAAAGTCAATTCGGAGAGGGGATGTTTCCAAAACAGAGGAGGGAGACCACTTGGAAGATGAGGTTACCAAGGAAGAGGAGAGGTTTTGTAGGGAAGTGATTTAAGTGTAACAAGTATGGTCATAAAGGTTGGGAGTGTTCTGAATTTCCACATGAAGGCCACACAAGGCCTAAGAGAAGTAATCAGATTGTGCAAGAAGAACAAGAGAGTGTGGGATCACCTTCTCATTACTTAGAAGAACCTAAGACATGAGATTATTTATTGTTCAAGAGAATATTATTGAAACCACCAAAGGAAAGTCAAGAACTTGTGCAAAGGAGAGCCTTATTCAAGACCAATTGCAAGCCTAAAGGTAAGTGTTGCAAACTTATTATTGATAGCGATAGTACTTATAATCTTGTGTCAATTGAAATGGTGGACAAGCTAGGTCTTACTAGAATCAAACATCCTAGTCCATATCAAGTTTCTTTGCTGCAAGAAGGGCATCAGTTATTGGTAGATGATTAGGCCTCAATAGAGTTTCAAATAGGTAGTTATAAGGACACTATTATGTGTGATATTATTCCCATGGATTTTTTCCATGTGCTTATAGGTAGGCCTTGGCAATTTGAAAACAAAGCCATACATGATGGAAGAAATAATACTTACACTTTTCAAAAGAATGGTCAAAAACATACATTGTTACCTTTGAAAGGAGAAGTGGACTTTAAGAGAAACAATAGCAATAGGGTTATGTTGGTGAGTACCAAAGAATTTTTATGTGGTATGAAGAAAGAATAAGTGGGAGATGCATTGGTACTCAAGTCTAAGATTGCACTTACCTCTACTAGTTGGATGACTTACCGAATGAGATACATGGCATATTGAAATAACATATGGATATTGTGGTAGCTGATTTTCCTAATGAGTTACCTCCAATGAAGAGCATTAGTCACCATATGGATTTATTTTCAAGGGCTAGCCTACCAAACAAGGCTACATATAGATTGACTCCCAAGGAAAATGAGAAGATTAGAAAGAAATTTGAAGATTTACTAAAAAAAGAATTGATAAGGGAGATTCTTAGTCCTTGTGTTGTACCAATAGTCCTAGTACCCAAGAAAGAAGGTGATTGGAGAATGTGTACGTACTCTAGATAAATCAATAATATTACCATTAGATACATGTTTCACAATCCAAGGATGGATGAATTAATCAATCGTTTGAGTGGTTCTATGTATTTCTCAAAGATAGATTTGAAAAGTGGCTACCATCAGATTAGGATCAGACTTGGGGATGAATGGAAGACATCATTTAAGAGTAATTATGGTCTCTATGAATAGTTGTTTATGCCCTTTAGGCTTACAAATGTACCTATTACTTTTATGAGGTTTATGAATGAAGTCTTGAAACCATTCCTGGGGAAGTTTGTGATAGTATATTTGGATGACATACTAGTTTTTAGCATGTCTAAGGAAGAACATGCACAAAAATTAAGGTTGTTTATGACATGGTCGCATGAGGAGAAGTTGTTGATCAACCGAGCAAGAAGTGTACCTTTATGAAGATTGAATTAGTATACTTTGGTTTTGTGGTATCCAAAGAGGGATTGAATATGGACAAGGAGAAGGTTAAGGCCATTTTTGATTGGCCAACACCTAGGAGTGTTTATGAGGTAAGAAGTTTTCATGGAATTGCTAGTTTTTATAGAAATTTTATCAAAAAAATTAGTAGTATAGTTTCTCCTATGCTTGACACTATAAAAGGCCACAAAAATCAATTTGAATGGACTCAAAAGGCTGAAAAATGTTTGAATTTTAAAGAAGTGGGTGACTAAATAATCTATACTTGTGTTACATGATTTTAACAAAGTATTTCAAGTGGAATGTGATGCTAGTGGCTTAGCAATAGGGATTGTCCTAAGTTAAGAAGGTAAACCAGTTGCTTATTTTAGTGAAAAAATAAATGATGCTAAGAATAAATATTCAACTTATGACCTTGAATTTTATGCATTGGTATAATCTTTGAAGAAGTGGAGGCACTACTTGCTTCCTAAGGATTTCGTTGTTTACACAAATAACCATGCACTCCAGTTTATTAACAACCAACACAAGATGAATCAAAGGCATGAAAAGTGGGTGGAATAACTTCATAGTTTTAATTTTGTGTTGAAGCATAAGAGTGGGAAAGAAAACAATTTTTTTGATGTGTGAAGTAGAAGAAATCTATTTTATAGGAGGTTTATGAAAACAGTGTTGGGATTGTGAGCTTGAAGGAGTTATATCAAACTAATTGATTTTAAAGATGCATATAAAGCTTGTTGTAGTCCTATCTGCAAAGATAGAGGATCATGGACTAATTTTATGTTGTAAGAGGGTTTTCTATTCAAAGGTAATCAGTTGTACATTCCTAAGGGGTCAATTAGAGAGGATCTCTTGAAGGAGAAGCATTATGGTAGCTTGGTAGGACATTTTAGACAAGATAAAACTTACCTACAACTGAGTACACATTATTATTGGTCATGAATGTAGGATAATGTGAAGAGGTATGTGGAGAGGTGTAGAGTATGTTAGCATGCAAAGAGAAACAATAAAAAAACTAGTTTGTACCAACCACTACTTGTGCCACATAGACCATGGGATTCTATAAGTATGGATTTTGTAGTAAGATTTCCTAGAACTCAAAGAGGCAATGATTCCATTTTTGTAGTTGTGGATAGGTTCTCGAAAATGGTTCTTTTTATTCCTTGCAAGAAGACTATCGATGAAACAAATATAGCTAACTTGTTTTTCAAAGAAGTGGTGAGATTGCATGGTATAACCAAGAATATAATATATGATAGAGACCCTAAGTTTGTGGGTCACTTTTGGAGAACTCTTTGGAAGAATTTGGACATCCATCTCAATTTTAGTTCAACTTACCATCCCCAAACAGATGGTCATATAGAAGTAGTCAAAAAAAGTTTGGGTAATATGTTGAGGTGTCTTGTTGGAAACACACTTGGTAACTAGGATACGACTTTAGCATAGGCTAAGTTTATGTATAATGATTCTACAAATAGGAGTATAAGTTTGATCTCATTTTATATTGTCTATAGTATGCATCCAAGGGGTATATTTGAACTTAGGGATCTTAGTAATTTAGAGAGGAGAAGTGTAGATGGGGAAGACTTTGCTAAATTCATCCATGACCTTCATGAAGAGGTCAAATTGCATATTGAAGGAAGAAACTAGCAGTACAAACAATATGTTGATAAGAAGAGAAGAGAAGTAAATTTTTAGGTTGGTGATCTTATTTTGGCTCATCTCAGGAAGGAGAGATTTCCAAAAGGGGAATACAATAAAATAAAAATGAAGAAGATTGGTCCTTGCAAGGTTCTCAAAAATTTCTCAACCAATGCTTATGAGATAGATCTTCATTTCGATGTGGGTATCTTTCCCATCTTCAATGTGGGTATCTTTCCCATCTTCAATGTGGTTGATCTCTATACCTATAAAGGTGAGGAAAGATATGAAATAATAGAAATAGAGCTGATTCCAAGATGGGAACAACAAGTGACCAAGTCAGCTTTGATTGACATTGAATGTATCTTAGAGAAGCAGTTGCTAAAGAAGACCCGAGGAAAAGAATATTTAAAGTACTTGGTTAAATGGAAGGATCGTCAATTTGGAGGATGCCACTTGGTTATCAAATACTAATATCTCCAAATATGGTCATAGTATTGATGACCTCATGAGAAAGATCTCAAGATTTTTTTATGTTTCCAGGGGAGCTTGATGTAGGAGCAATGACTCCCAGGTTTTGTTTTTCATTTTTTTTTGTTTGGTGTATGGAGTTTTGGTTTTTATTCCAAAATTTTGGCTTGACATAGAAAGTAGGGGCGTGGTGTTTTAATGAGTGGACCCACACTGAGTTGAAGGTAATCTCAAACATGCAAAAATAAAAAATATAGTTTTACACATCCATGCAGGCAAAAGAAGACAAGAAACAATTAATCGATGGGAAGTTGTGTAAAATAAAAGGGAAGATAACATCGAAAGGAGAAAAGGGTGGATGGTGGTGATAGGGGAAATATAGTTACAAAAGGGAATAGAGAATTTCTCAGCAGTGGTGACCATCAGATGAACAAATAAAAAGAAAACATTTCTTCAATTAGCACTGGAAAGGATTCTTACTGTTATTGCTATGTATTATGGTTTTGTCTTTATGTTTCCAGCCAAAATTTTGTATTAATTATAGTGATGTTTTTATGCAAACATTTCTTCAATTTTTTGTAAGACGGGGAGGCATTGGGAGCTCCAAAATCCCATTGCAAAAGATTTTATTCTATGCTTTACCTTTCACCATGTTGAAATAGAAAAGCAGATCGTTGTGGAAATAATTAGTGGAATTAGTCATGATGATTTGGTAGTTGTACATACATCAATTTTAAACTATGTAAGTAGGCATTGAGTTGGAATTTTTTTCACATATTTCCTTTGTTGTTAATATACTCAGATTACATGATTTAAACCGTTTAAAATTTGAGCCCCTATCTTGACTCACTTATTTGATTGGTTGCATAAATAAAGTGAGATTGCAGACTTATGTTAGTAGTGAATATGCATCATTCTCTAAGAAGGTTCACCTATTATTAGTGTCTATATCATAACCTGGGTGATCCCACAATACTGGTTTACAATTTTTGGCCAATTGGACATTGAAATATTTTTTTTAACTAAATCTTCACTTTCGGGCACCTATAGTAGCTAAACCGTGAGGAATTTGAAGATGATGCAAACTAGTGATTTGTGACATTTTGTGTATAGATTCTAAATATATTTTTTTCAAAAAAATTTGGAATCATATTGCACTTATTTTTACATCTCCTTCAAAAACTAGTTTTTTTCAGTAAATGCCATTTTTAAGGAGTGACGCTCACCGTATACAACATAACTTTTTTTCCATGAAGGATAAAATTATAAATTTTTTGAATTTAGATTTGTAACTATGATATCTAGTGCTTCCAATTGGTTTCATAGTGTTTTATTGAATATTTTTTCCTTCATCAAGTTTCAAAGTCAAACCAATTATAATTCAGACATAGGCGGACCATATACAATGTAACTTTTTTTGTATGTATTGAAATTCTTTTTTTTTTGTTGGATCAAGGACTTCAATATCTAGTGCACTTTTTTGATAATCTACTATTTTCCACATGTGCAAAATAGAGAGCTTGATTTTTGTTGAAAAACCTATGTTTAATAAAACTAAAAAAAACAAATACATAATAAAACCAAAACATATTAAAATTAGATTCATTGGATAGCTCGTTCCAAGGACTACCATCATCCAATTGGGTCTGTGAATTCTCCTCCATTTTCATCCTCAAACCAAGCTTTGAAGGGGAAAATTCTGGAGTTTTTTGGTGCCAAAGGGGGAGAAGGGGGGAAAAGGGGGGTTCGAGCGAACCCCCTTTCCACAACCATTTTCTTTGCTTATTTTATTGGGAAATGTGGGACCCAACATTTAATGGGTTCACTTGAAGGGGGGTTCTAGCAAACCCCCTTTGGGTTCAATCGAACCAAAAGTTCGTTTGAACCCCCAAAAACTATTTTTTTTTGCATGGGGTCATTTTTTGCAACTTTTCCTACCTCACTGGAATTGTAAACCACTTTTGTGGGTTTACCCACCTCTGTCAGTGCCTTGTCAACCATTGCATTTGAAGACTAAAATTTTATTTTTGGTTTACCCATTGTTATCACCAAGTACCAACACAATTATAAAATAATTCTATATTACTTGTAGAGGAAGATGAGGATGTTAATCTAAGAACTGATGAGAACCCTAAGCTCACCAAAATTTCACACACTCAATCCTAACAAAATGAAAATCATTATTCTCCTACTAAAATAGTATCCAAATGTTTTCTCCTAATGCTAGCATGCTTGCTTTGGATCCATCCATTGTGGTGATGTAATGCCCCATCTTAATAACCTAAGGAATGTTGCAATTGTATATAAAAGCGAAATTTTTTTTTTTAAAGTGTTATTAATAACTTAATTAGTTGCATACATTCACTAAGTTACGCGACGTTACACTACTTGAGGTTCCATAGACGACTTTATTATTTCACATTGCATATATATAATTAATCATAAACTTAAAAATAAACATTGCATATCATTTGAAATTCCATTCAAGATAGTTTAAAGTACAAATATGTTTTCTTACATTGCATTTGATAAAATAATACAATACTCATTCATCTGATGAGGTAGATCAATAATAGTTATAATTACAATTTACAAATGTTCACCTCATATACAATTGAGGGATGTTTTCAAATAAAAGATTTACAATTTACAATGAAGAAATATACATATGTATCCAAGTACGAGCTCTCCATCCATGAAGCTCTCGATGCCATGATCATAAATTGGGGACCCAATAGAGTAAGGTGCATGTTCCACCCAACCATGTGGTACCCGTAGGTTTACCCCCCATGCTAGGAGATAGTAAGATGGTTACCTAGACATTATCTACTAACCCTAGACACAAGTACATATCTAACTGATGGTTACATTGCTTCCAGATTTAAGATAATCGAATGTGCTAAATACACAAGGTAGACTGTTATTTTAGGTGGAGTGTCATCACAACGTTGCAAAAGTTACCCTAGTGTTTCTTCCTAGGTTCCGGTCCCCATCTTGGGTTACCTTGGTAACCTCTTACGAAACCCGACCCCATTTGCAAACAATTGCATAATCGAATATCTTTTAAGGTAACAAGATATCGATTTTCCATTCCAGACCTTCTCATCTTATACTCAAGACTGAACTAGCTCAAGAGTTTATAAGTGAGGCATAAACATCTTGTTAAAGATTTTAATTCTAACTACTATGTTGTTTAGTTATCACTGACTTACTAACTCTTTGTAAGTTACCCTGACACCACTTTGTGTGTCGGCCCTCACACATAGCCACTCCCCTAAACATAACAAAGGTATACTAAGTTTCCCTGACTAAGGTTTACAAGGTGCACAAAATTCAATCACATAATAACAAATGACACACAACGGTCATTAAATTTTTTATTCATAAACCAGGTAACAATACACCATATTCTAACACGTGCACTACCCAAGTCAACTCAAGAAATACATATGAACAATAACATCACCCTTTCTATACAAATCATTCTAGAAGACTTAAACATCTAAGACTTTCCCAATTTGCCCAATAAGATACACGAATAAATGCAAATTGAAAAATAAACATTTACTATTCGGATTTACTAAATCCAGTCATTCAATAAGATTTTTCAAGAAATTTAAAAACAACATGATTGTAATTCTTTTCTCATATAACCAAAAGAAAATACATCAAATTTATTCTAATTTTCATTTTCCTCAATTTCACATAAAATATGAAAATTAAATTTTTCTCTTTCAATCTATTATTGTGTTTGAAACTAATTGATCTTATATTTTCAAAAAAAATCTATTAAATAATTCCATATTTAAATACAAAGGTTATTTTTTAACATTATAAATATACCTTAATTTTAAAAGAACACATAAATACATATGTATATATATATAAATATATATATATATACATATATATAAAATATTAAATATTCATAATTTCAAAATTCGCATTAAATACAAATAACATAAGGTTCTATTTATTTTGATAAAATCGAAATTGAATATAATCCATACGAATTTCAGTTTAAAACAAATGAAATGAAATTTTAAGATGATGAAGTTCCACGGGCCGCGGCAGTCTCCACAGTGGAGGGCACGCTGCCTGTGGGACAATGTCTCCTCCACAGTTCTATGGAGGGCGCTGCCTTTTGGCAGCCGCTCCCCACAGAGCTGTGGTGGGTGCTGCCTCACAGCGGCCACGCCCCCATAGTGGGAGCGACGGGGTTGGGGTTAACCCTAGCCCCTCCCAGTTATATTTAATCCAAATTTTAAATTTCAGATTCGTATTTTTCTAAAATTCCCATTAAAACTATGCGAAATTAAACCTTTTAAACAAATAAAAATAAAAATTCAACCCCTGTTTCGCCCGTACGGAGATTTTAATTATTAAATCCCTATTAAAATTAAGTTTCATTTGAAATATATACTCATGTACAGACTGCATAATTTATACATCACTATATATATATATATTAAACACTCTTATAAAACAAAACTAATTGCTCAAAAGGAGCATTTGTAAATAAAAAAAATTCTTCAAACAGATTTAATCAAATAACACAAAAATTCTCAATTTTGGGATTTCGATTTTACAACAATAAACATTTCACTCAAAATTAAATCGCCAATTTCTTTTCTACAATTATCACAGAGGTTTCATTTAAAACTTGTTTTGAATCCCTTCTTTTGTTTAACCACGTTCTTGAGGTTGTTCTACATATTTAATAAAACTTTACTTTCTTGAAAATTCTTGCAGAAAAATATCAAATATCAACAGAAAGATTTTCTACAACAATTTGCCAAGAAGAAGGGTTTTAAACAAACAATTTCTTTTAAAAAACAAACAAACTAAAAATACAAGGGAAATACCTGTATCCTATGTTTTGAAGATCTTAGTTGTTGGAGAGAATCTTCTGCCTATAGAATGTAATCCTCCAAATCTTCTTCAAACACCGAATCCAAAGAAAGCTATAACCAATCACACAGATCCTCCAAGCAAAGGGATCTTCCACAAATATACAACCAAAATAGAGGAAATGACAATTTCTCTAAAAAAAATAATTTTTAATAGCAAGCTATTCCTTTATTTCTCGTGAAGAAAATTGATAACCCCTCTATATTTCCCAGATCCCAAATAATATCCGTGAATAACCTCAACCAAAAAACAATAAATTTAACTTGCACACTTGCCGAGAAGAACAAAATATCTTCAACAACTTCTCCGCAATCTTGCCTTCCAAGATTTACATGCATTTATTTATTTAAAATTTCAATTTTCAAATGCAAAATTTATTTAATAATTAAAATGCCATTTCCAAAATAATAATCATTTCAACTTAAATCTATTCACACACAATTTAAACAATTTTAATTTAATTAATTAATTAATTTAATTAAATGAATTTAATCTTAATGATCAAATTATTTAACCAAACAAACAAATTAATTAATTAAATAAAAATATAAAACTTATTTCTTTAACATTTAAAAATTAATTTAAATAACAGTAAATTAAAGCATAATATCTATCATTAGAATTGACAAGATTTTCCTATCAAAGCAATTAATCCAAACAGGAAAAGACAAGACAATCTAAGACTCCAAACTAAACTGACAATGTACTATGACTAGGTTATAGACTAGACTAGGATGAACCATGCTACTACCTCCCAATCAACATATCTGTTGAGTCTTGACATGCTCAGACCTGAATAACCAGGTGGAGTCGATGTCATGTACCTGCAATCTTGCATCCAAACAAATAACATGCATATACATATAATCCATTGTACAGGCACACCGTGCGGAGAAAATCACGGACATCACAGGGCACTTGCAAGTGAGTGATGCGATTTTGTTCTCCACACCAATACACATCACATCAGACTGAAAAATTAAATAACAGTTAGTCCATCATAAACATACATATAGCAATAACATCTGAAAAAAAACATCTACGCTATCTCAAAGCATATCAGAAATCAAATATCACCATACAATGTATCATCATGTCACAAAGTGAATCCACTGTCGCTCAAAATCAATGATCAAAATATCCAAACCAAGTACCATAGTCTAATAGTATGAAAACATGCATCAAAAAACATAAACATAAATGGAGGGGTACTACAGGTGAACCATCTAGTTATGCATCCTAATGTCATGCTAATAAAGCAAAAACTTAGGAAAATACACCCCAAAGTAGCCTTCTTGTTAAGGAAGAATTAAAAAAACTTTTGATAGCAGGGTTCATTCATCCCATCAACTATTTTAAGTGGATCTCAAATATTGTACTAGTTAGTAAGAAACCCTTAGGTATAAAAGTGTGTACAAATTTTAGGGACATCAATAAGGCATGCCCAAAAGATGATTTCCCCTTACCCAATGTTGACGTGATTGTGGGTTTGACAATATGACACAAAATTATTTCCCTCGTGGACATTTTTCTAGGTATAATCAAATCTACATTGCACCTAAAGATCAACATAAAACAACATTCATCGCCCCATGGGAAGCCTTAATATAATAGGTGATCCCATAATAGTGGTTTACAATTTTTGGCCAAACTGGACACTGAAATTATTATTTTTAACTAAATCTTCACATTCGGGCACCTATAGCGGCTAAAATGTGAGGAATTTGAAGATGGTGCAAACTAGAGTCTCATCAAATTTTTTCTGTAGATTCTAAAAATATTTTTTTCAAAATTTTTGGAATCAAATTGCACTTTTCCATCTCCCACAAAATAGATTTTTTTTCGAAACAACATTTTTAAAAAGTGACGATACCGTGATAACACATAACTTTTTTTCCATGAAGGATAAAAATTCTAATTCTTTCAAATTTAGATTTGTAACTCTGATATCTAGTGCTTCCATTGGTTAGATATTTTTTATTGAATATTTTTTTCCCTTAATCAAGTTTCAAAGTCAAACGAATTACATTAGAACCAACGCCATCAGATATACGCTGTAATTTTTGTATATGTCAAAATTTATTTATTTATTTTTTGGATCAAGGGATATCTGGTGTACTCATATTTTTCAAATTTTTTTTGATAATCTTCTATTTTTCCACATGTAAAGAACAAAGAAATTCATTTTCGATGAAAAACCTATGTTTAATAAAACTTAAAAAACAAATACATAACAAAACCAAAACATATTAAAATTATATTCATTAGATAGCTTGTTCTGAGGAATACCATAATCATTTGAAATAAATTTTAAATGAATTCATTTGATTCCCCAAAAGCTAAATCAAAAGTGATTTTTTATCAGCATTTTGATAGGTGTAAAGGAGACACATTTATAGTATGGTTTAAAACTAGCGAGGTTCTATCCAAAGGGGGTTTGATCTAAGGTGATTTGATCAAACCCTCTTCAATTGGAATCCTTAAAATGTAACTTTTTAAGGCTTAAATCATTATATTTTCTAAAAATATGTGATTTCAGCTAAAATTCCTTCCTCTCAGGAATTGTAAACCACTATTATGATAGTTGTATTTACAAATTAATGCTCTTTGGATTGAACATTTATGGTGTAACCTATCAAAGATCTATGATGGTGATATTCCATGATATGTTCCATGATGTTGAAGATTATGTAGATGACATATTGGGTAAGTAAAAAACTAGAGTTGAACAACCTATTATTCTCTAACAAATTATTGATAGACTAAGAGAATAAAATGTCTATCTAAATCTCAAAAAGTATGCCTTCAGAGTCACATATAGAAAATTATTGGTATTAATTATATCAATTAGAGGAATTGAGATATATCTAGCTAAATTCAAATGAATTATAGAGATGCCTCTTCCTAGCAATCTTAAGGAGCTTCATATTTTACAATGCAAAATCCAAGCTATGTGTAGATTCATTTCCAACTTTTTGATAGATTTCAACCATTCTCATACCTATAGAAAAAGAACATAGTATTACATTAACATGAGAAATTTTAGAAAGCATGTGATTGCCTCAAATAATATCTGATGAATCCCCTAGTGCTTGTTTCACCAATTCTAGAAAGACCTTTATTATTGTACATTTTAGCCACTCAAGTTACCATAAGAGATCTCCTAGCTTAACATGATGGTCAAGGAAAATAAATTGATCCCTATTACCTCAGTAGAAATTTGGTCACTTGTGAGCTTAATTGCACCATCATGGAAAACACATGTTTAGCTATAATTTTTGTATCCCAAAGGTTTTGAAAATTCATGCTCACCAAAAAACATATCTTGTTGCTAAAATTGATTTTCTCAAATATCTATTGTCCAAAATAGCTCTTATAAGGAGGATGGAAAAGTGGGCCATTTTTCTTAATGAGTTTGATATTAAATACACAGAACAAAAGTAAATCAAAGGGTGAGCTCTCATAGATCAATTGGTAGAGGCACCTATACCAGATCACCAACCTTTAATAATATAATTTATAGATGGCTCCATCCTCTCTTTTGAGGAATCACCAACATGAAAATTATATTTTTATGACTCCATATCTCATGGATCAAGGATAAGAATCCTACTTCTCAAAAAAAAAGGAGATAAGTAAGACAAAACTATTACAAATTCAAATTCCCTT
>VDFB02149331.1:0-10945 GCA_007258455.2 Sequoia sempervirens | reverse complement strand
AACAAGGGCCAACAAAAAGATATTCCTTACAGGACATTTGCCCTTATCCATTCGATTCAAGCATTAACATGATACCATTTCCACAGTATTGTGAATACCTAATGTAAAACAAATACAATGGAAGAACCGATCCATTTGATCACGTACGGTAATTTCGAGCCATGAGCATAGAGTTCACACATGAGGACTCTTACTTACTACGATTATTTCCAAGAAGCTTAGGAAACACTTGCATGGAGTGGTTTTCTAAATTGGAACCTGGGATTCAATCTTTTGAAGAACTTATCAATAGGTTCATAATGCACTTCTCATTCAACATCCAACATGGGGTGACCTTAAAAGAACTCTACAACACCAAACAAGAAAAGGGTGAAAAGTTTCTTTCCTTTCTCCAACGATGGAGAAGGCTATTTGCTAAATACCCTAGATCTATTCCTGAAGAGGAGAAGATAGAGATGTTCATTGATAACTTAGTGGATGACATGAATTATAGGTTGGACTTACAATGTCCAGCTACATTTGAACAAGTTATCGAAAAAGGGCTCAAAATCGAAGAGGCTCTAATCAAAAGAGGAACAATCAAACACTTCATGGAAGGTTCAAACAATAACAATTCCTCTAACAACAACAACGAAAAGCCAAGATTTTGGCAAAAGAACAAGAATACTGATACCATGATTGATACACACACATCTAAACTAGTATTCACCTTGACGCCAACCCCTACAAACAAACAAAACAATGGTCTTAATGTCAAACAAAGTAGTGATCAAGGGAATAATCAAAACAGTGGAGAAACAAAAACCCAATCATTCCAACAACCATCCAATAAATGAAAATTCATGCCATTAGGACAATCATTGGAATCAGTCCTCAAAGAAATTTTAGATGAAAAACTTATTCAAGTACAAGAGGCTACAAACTGGGACCCTCAAGTCAAACCATCGTGGTGGAATGACTTGCATTACTGTCACTACCATCAGAATAAAGGCCACATGACTGAAAATTGTTGGCAGTTAAAAAATGTGGTACAAGACCTCATAGATCAAAAGAAAGTATTTGTAGAGGGGCACCAAACAAACAAAGATCATACAACATTCAAAAATCCCCTACCCAATTATCAAAAGGGAGAATCCTCTTCCGCAAACACCAAAGGTAAATGTCGGTTATGTTTATGACACAACAATCCTTTGTTTTTCTGCCGCCAAGGAGGATGAGGAGTTATGCAATCAAATCAATCAGAACAATGACATTACATCTACTAATTTGGTACAACATATGGACAAATCTGAAAACCAAATTAGCGTAATCACACTCAAAGGGAAACAAGAGTACCAACCGGTTAATGCCACAACAACGGCACAATCCAAAGTTATATTGAAAGGAGCATCATTATCATCCCCATCTATGGATCCTCCCTCTAATCAATATAATCTTATCGATCAATTACAGAAAATACCAGCGCAAATATCCATTTTGGAACTTTTAAAGATCTCCCCATCACACAAAGAGGTTCTTGAGCAAGCCCTTGTATCAACCATGGTACCTAACAATTTGGATGTATGTCAATTCCAAGCTATGGTGGGACATCTATCTGCACCTCATTGCCTTTCATTTTCCGAACATGATGATGTATCACTCACCCATCCACATAATTCTGCCCTTCACATTGAAGTCCTCATCCATAAACACCGTGTAAAGCGTGTCCTGATAGATGGAGGGGTTGGTTTAAATATTTGTACCTTAAAGCTGATTCGTGCACTAGGATACTCAAATGAAGCCATTGATACAAGAAGAAAAATCACAATCAAAGCATATGATGAAGAAGAAAGGTCCTCTAAAGGGTTGATCATATTACCCATTCAAGTAGGACCTATTGTCCAAAATGTGGTTTGTCAAGTCTTAGATAGAGAACTGACATACAACATACTATTGGGACATCCTTGGATTCATGATATGCAAGCAGTACCTTCCACCTATCATCAATGCCTAAAATTTCCCGTCAATGGACAGGAGGTAACAATCACAGCAGACTATAACGACACTCAAGCTTGTCATACATTGAAAACATCTCAGGATACCTTGATACCTCACAATAGAGAAGTTGGCACATCAGATTCATCTAATGGTGAGAAACAACAAAGTTTCATATCAAAGTGGCTTCCAAAACAACAAAAATCACAAGAGATCAGGGTAGAACAATCTAACCCTTCAAATGTTGAAGAACAATTGGCTTCACTCTCACACCAATTCACCAACAAAGTACAGATAAGTGATGAAGGAATAAGTGAATATGGTGTTGGACACTCTTTCCATCTATCACAGATGTTACCCTCCTTACAAATGTATGGACAGCCATCTACAAATACCCAAAAATCAAAACAAACAACAACGACATTAGATGGAAGATTTGTAAAAGCTGGGAACTTAGATGAAGAATCAGAAGATAAGGCCATACTAAATTGGCTTTATAAGGATGAGGAAGCTTCCACTTCCACGAGTAATATCATAGAGACAAATCAATATGGAAAGGGAAAAACTATTCTAGAGAAGATGGGATATTCAGGACAGGGACCTCTTGGGTTAAGAAAGCAAGGCATAACAGAACCAATCCAGCCACTCATGCTCCAACATAAGGATAAAACTGGACTAGAATATACAGCAGAACAAGGATCTCTTAACCGAGGGAAACAAAGTGTAACGAAACTGATCCAAGTTCTCACAATTCAGCAAAATGGCAGAACTAGACTGGGATACACAGAAGAAGCAAGAGCAGAAATCACCAATAAAACTATGGAGTGTATTCTTCAAATGAGAGATAACTCTGAAACAGATTCAAATGAATATGAGTGGGATAACTTATCAGATGTTTCCTATGAAGATATTCAGATCGACATCATCAAAAAGTATACCCCCAAACATGAGGAGGGTCAAAGCTCAAATTTTAATCCTATTGTCTTTGAAACACAAAACTTTGATGACTCAAGTGAAGATGAACGGACGTCGATTGAGATAAATGATGTGGAAGAAAATACCTTTGTAGGCCTCGACATAACCATTAACAACCTGGATGACATTTATGTCCGAGCTTTCACCATCGCTGACCTCAACCCATCTAATGATTCATTGCCTTTACTACATCCCGAGCTTATCGAATGGGAACCCCAACACCCTATCAATCTCCCTGTTTTTGACAATGACTCCGCTATTATTAACTACCTTTGCTGTGAGGAATATGATACTTGTTCTATCAATGCTTCTTTTAACAATGCTTTCATGCAGGAGGATGCCAAGCCTTCCAGTTGTAAAAATATGGAAATAAAAAATGGATCTAATGGTGAAAACCATTCTATGGCAGTATTTGATCCTAAAATAGTAAAAACAAAGAACGCATCCAATGGTGAAAACCTCATTAAGGCACCAAAGGATGGAAGGTTTAACATCCTCCCACAACATTACCATGAAAGATCATCAGTATTGATAGAACCCACACGCTTCATTGATATTGGCACAACAAAGAAAGCAAGAATACTCCACCTGGCAGCATCCCTGACAGATACAGAAAAACCAGGTTTCATCAAATTCTTTGAAGAAAGATGCATCAATTTTTCTTGGTCATACTCTGACATGCCAGGCTTAGACACAGATCTCATTATGCATCACTTATCCTTACTAGCTGGCACTAAACCAGTAAAACAAAAGCTGAGAAAAATGCATCCACATGTTGCATTATTGGTAAAAAATGATTAGAAGAAAATACTAGATGTTGGATTTATTAGATCTATTGATTATGCCACGGATATCCAACATTGCACTCAGCCAAAACCGTATCACAACTAATTTAATATACCGATTTTGGATTTAAATAAAGCATGTCCAAAGGATGATTTTCCTTGCCAAACATAGACATGATTGCAGACTCTACTAGTTGGCCATCAAATGCTATCACCATGGACGGATTTCGTGATACAATCAAATCAAAATAGCTCCTCCGAAGACTAATAAAAGACAAAGATTTACATGTCCATGGGGCACCTTTGGCTGAACGCCATGCCTTTTAAGCTAAAGAATGCAGGAGCTACATAATTAGCGAAATACACAACAATCTTCCATGATATGATGCACACCTTCATGGAGGACTATGTGATCTATATCTTAGCCAAAATTCACCGTGAGAAGGACATCTTGAGATACTAGGAAAAATATTTGACAGATTGGAGAAATTTAAAGTCAGATTAAATCCCAAGAAATGTGCCTTTGGAGTAACATCAACAAAACTCCTTGGATACATAGTTTCTACAAAAGGAATTGAAGTAGATCCAACAAAAGTTAAAGCCATTATGGAAATGCCACCTCCTAAGAATATCAACACATTAAGATCTCTACAAGGCCGCCTACAGTCCATCAGAAGATTCATCTCTCAACTAGCAGATCGGTGTCATCCATTCAACCATCTTTTACATAAAAATGTGCCTTTTAAATGGGATGAACAGTGTGAGAGTACTTTCAATCAAATCAAGCATTATCTGATGACACCACCAATCTTGGTACCACCCAGTGAAGACAAGCCATTGTTGCTATATATCGCAACAATGGATATTTCTTTAGGAGCCTTGCTAGCACAAGAGGATAAAGAAGGAAAGGAACATGCAATATACTATATCAGCAGGACACTCAATGGACATGAAGTAAACTACACCTTAATTAAAAATCCGCTTTTAGCAGTAGTATTTGCAAATAATGTACCGCGACACTATATGTTCTCCACCACAATCGGCCACTGCTCCAAAAAATTGATCCCCTCAAGTATTTACCGAGCGAAGCAGCTTTAACAGGAAGGTTGGAAAAGTGGGTCATGCTCCTTAGTGAGTTTGACATTCAGTATGTTGAAATGCGAGCTATCAAAGGACAAGCCATCACCGACCAATTAGCAAAAGCTCCATTGTCAGACAGTCATCCTATGACCATGGAATTTCCTCGAGTATATCCTCAACGCTAAGCAACACACAAACCATGGCAAACTACTTTGATGGATCCACAACATGGATCAAAAGGTGAATTTGACTTGTCACACCTCTGGGCAATAATAATTCCACGATTCATTGTGCTTACCTTCCTTGCACTAACAATGTGGCAGAATATGAAGCTTTGATCCTTGGAATTAAAGTGGCTACACCAGAAAAAAAAAATCACGAACTATATAGTGTATGGACTTCGCTAATCATCTATCAAGTCAACAATGGTTACCAAACTAAGGATGACATTAATTTGTTTTATACAAAAGACTAGTAGATGATCTAAGAAAATATTTCATAGAAATCAAATTTGAGCAGATACAAAGATCAGAGAATAAAGCAGCAGATGCCATGGCCACAATAGCATCTCTTCTACAAATGCCTGAAACGCAAGAGCATTATCAATTTATTGTGGAACAAGTGTTGAATCCTGCATACGCAAATCCCAAATCCCAAACCATAAGCCTTTTGGATAGTGCCCAATCTTCCATTTATGTAGACATTTATACTTATTTAAGAGATAATATCTTACCGCCAGATCTTTCTCGCAACCAAAAGTGCAACTTCATATGCCAATCCGCCAAACATACCATTATTGTTGATACACTTTACCGTTGAGGCCTAGATGGTACTCTTTTGCGTTGTTTAGAACATAACGAATCCGCTTCTGCTTTACATGAGGTCCATGAAGGAATTTGTGGTACACATTCAAGTGGATTATCTTTAGCCAAGAAACTCCTTTGTTTGGGGTATTACTGGCCACACATGGAGCAAGAATCTTATAAGTTTGTCAAGAGATGCCAAAAGTGTCAGATTCATTCAATCTTATACATGCACCAGCACAGGAGCTCCATCCATTTGCAACTACATGGCCTTTCTGTCAGTGGGGATTGGACTTGGTAGGAAAAATTAACCCATCTTCATCTAATGGACACAAGTTCATTATCACTGCAACATAATATTTTACAAAATGGGTGGAGGTGGTTCCCTTAACCACAATCACTGGGAAGCAAATATCATCTTTCATACTTAATTATCTCATTTGTAGATATGGGATACCCCAGTCAATCATCACAGATAATGGCAGGCCTTTCAAGAACCAAGACGTCCAAGAGCTGTGTGAAAAGTTCCACATCCAACATCGCTTTTCAACCCCTTATTACCCTCAAGGTAATGGACAGGCAGAAGCTTCCAACAAAACGATCCTAAAGATCCTCAAGAAGACTATGAATGAGGTAGGGCGTGATTGGCACATTCAGCTTAACCCTGCTCTTTGAGCTTACAGGACTAGCATCAGAACACCAATAGGAGCTATGCCATATGCTCTTGTTTATGGATCAGAGGCAATATTACCTATCGAGGTAGAAATTCCATCCCTTCAAGTTTCACTAAAAGGACTCATTCCAAATGAGGATTATAGGATCTCTAGACTTCAAGAACTAGAGCTACTTGATGAACGTCGACAACAAGTTGTCAATCATTTGACAGCCTATCAACAAAGGATATCTAGGAACTATAATCAGAGGGTTAAGCCTAGAGTCTTCCAGATCGGAGACTTGGTCCTATGGGAAAACCCTAGAAATCAAGCAGACAGAGAAAAGAAGGGAAAGTTTGAACCTAACTAGATAGGGCCTTATGTCATCATATCAGTCTATGGATCAGGAGCATACCGGCTGTCTACACCAGAAGGAGACATGTTGGAGGAACCCATGAACAACATTCATCTCAGGCGATTCTACACTTGAGGATACCTAGTGCACGGTCAATAAAGTTGTCTTGATGAAAACCTGGCAAACAGGCGTCATGATGACGAAAAAAAATAAAAATAGAAAAATAAAAATATACAAAGGAAAAAGAAAAAGGACACAATAAAAACAAGTGATGAAAACCTGGCAAACAGGCACTACTTGTGATTTTTACCAGCTCTTCTATCTATTAGGTACAGTTTTGTTACGATTGTTTCCTTTCATCCATCATTTGAGATAATCATTATCACTATCCATATCATAGCAAGGATATCATGTTTTACCCTAGCTTGGGGGTAACATCCTAGTGTTATTTCATACAATGGACATTCAGCTTAAATAGAAAGGCAATCCAACATGACAACACCAAATAGCAATACTTGAAAAGTAATCCAAAAACATCAGAAAATCCATCAAAATCCAAAAACATCAAAAAATCCATCAAAATCCAAAAACATCAGAACATCAAAAATCCAAAAACATCAGAAAATCCATCAAAATCCAAAAACATCAGAAAATCAGAAAATTCACGCAAAAACATTCAGAAAATCAAAAACGCAAAAATAGAGTCTACATCAGCCAAAAAATGGAGTCTGTGTCAGTCGAACTACGTGGTCTCTGCGTATATAACGTAGGCAAGACTAATCTTTGATCAGTCCCCGAGACCCCTAGGATAGGTCTTTAGGTTACATCATTTGGTTGAACATCTGAGAATATCATGCAAACATCAGCACACACACTTCAACATCGATGATCTAATCTGAATAATGATTTGAAAATACATTAAGTAGAATTTGAATTGTTGTGCTTTTTATTTTTATCATTTGCTTATCATTTCTTTGGAGCTACTCGATGATGTATTAAACTAGAGAAGCAAGGAAGGAGAATGATACCTTTTCTTTGTTTGTTGTTTACAAGTTAGTCATTATTATTCTGTGAATTGTCACGGGAAGTGCTCTACCAAGTATCATGGATGACATTCCAATTCACTTAAGAAAATGATTAATTCTTGTCTGTTTATGCAAGAAATGCTCAGGTCATCATTGGTCTATCTTATACCTTGATGCTTGTGTTCACTTGCAATATCAAATATCATGAAAGAAATACTCAGGTCATCATTGGTCTATCTCATATCATTGATGCTTGTATGCGCTTTAAACATTTTAAAAGCTCAGTGATGATACCAAGCAAAATAAAAAGATTGTTGAAATGACACTTAGGTTTGCATTGATAAAATAGGTTTGCATGGTAAACATAGATTGCATTCATAATAATACATCTGCAGAGTACTGGTTGCAAAAGTTACAAAGATTCATTTGCAAATAATGTTATCTTTTCTTATAAAGGATTGAGTATACTTGACACATAAAATTTTCATAATGACATCTCATTATTTACATTTTCATTCATACATTTCATTTCATCATACATCATGTCATTTACATCTCATTCATATATCATATACCCATACATCATTTTATCTATCACATGACATCTCATTATTTACATTTCATTATATACACCATTCATATACATTACATTTTCATTCATACATCCTTCATTTATATACATCATTCATTTACATTACATTTCACCCATACATCATTCATTCACATTTCATTTACATTTCATTATATACTTCATTTCATTTACATCTCATTTATATACATCATTCATTTACATTACATTTCACCCGTACATCATTCATTCACATTTCATTATATACTTCATTTCATTTACATTTCATTATATACTTCATTTCATTTACATCTCATTTATATACATCATTCATTTACATTACATTTCACATGTACATCATTCATTCACATTTCATCATATGCTTCATTTCATTTACATCTCATTCATACATCATTCATTTACATCACATTTTATTTATCATACATTGCATCTCATTAAGAAAAGAAATACATCATCAATATCATATCACATCAACATCAGTGCATCCATACAATCTAGTACAAAAGATCATCATAAAACATAAAAATTAAAATGCATCCATCACATAAATCATGTAGAACACATCATAAGATCAATGCATCCATCACATAAATCAAGTAGAAAGCATCATAAGATCAATGCATCCATCACATAAATCATGTAGAACGTATCATAGATCAATCGAACCACTGCACATATATATCTCATCAAGTGTCAAGTATATAATGAAGTCTGAAAAAGATTAAAATAACATCATGTCAAAAATGGCTGAATATATCTGTCAAAGGGTACACAACTGATATCAAGTGGTACTCGCACCAGAAGGAGTAGGTCTCGCACCAGTATCATGACCACCACCAGATATCCTAGGATCTCTCGGGAGAGGCTGTGTCACGCCTCTGCTCACTGTCCTCGAACGAGTCCTCTCTAAGTGGGACTGGGCATAACTAACTCTCTGCTCTGGGGGGCAAAGCTCATGGTAACGGCTCCTGTAAAACTCAATCTCGGCGCTTGCACGCATAGCCTCTCACATGTAATCTGCCACAGAGGTCCCATCTGCCACTATCTGCAATCTCTCTATAGTAGCATGTGTTGTCTCTGCCGTCTGTCTAACAGTATCTCGCTCTGCAGTCAAGGCTGTGATCTATGCCTGGGTAGTGGTCAACTATGCTCGTACACCTGCTAGTTGAGCCTATGCAGTCGCTGCTGCCTGTAGAGCCCCATCTCTCTCACAAATCAGAGAGGTAATCTGTGTCTAAGCAGTAGCTAGCTGTGTCTGCATCTGATCCTGTGTCTGTGCTAGTAATCCCTGCACCTGTGCCAGCTGTCCCTGTAAGGTCTGAACCTGCACCTGTAAACCTGCAACCTTTGATCGCTCTGCTGATGAGGAAGCAATGGCCTGCCTCTTACGAGGTGCACAAGTAGATGGCTCTGTAGTACCTGCTACGCTCCGTCTCCTCCCATCTCTGCCATCATCATCACTGCTATCGTTGCTGCTATCATCACTCTCACTGTCATCATCACTGCTACTCTCACTGTCATCATCTCTCCCCCGTCTCTGACCAACCTGACCACCCCCTGCTGGTGCTGGTGCTGGTGCTGGTGCTGGTGTTGGTACTGGCTCATTTGGAGTGGTAATACGGGGAGGAGGGTGTAGAGCCAAATACTATCTGTACTCAGGAGTAATAGGTGCCTCAACAATGTCCCACCACATATCCCATGCTGATGGCTGCAGAGCACAGTAACCCTCAACAAGTGCCCCATAAGGAAAAATAGGACCCCAATCACTGACATCTATCCGTCGTCGTCGGTAATGCGCTACTCCCTATGGCATACACTGCACAATGCCATATTGCCTGTAGACGCGACGAAACAGGAATCGCTCCAAAATCCTGGGGCTCTTCCCGATCAAATACATTGAATTAGACACGAACCCTAACTCAATATCATCATCATCCTAGTCATCATAGTCTAAATAGGGACACCAGGTCACTGCCTCCACATCATCAATAATCTGCCTCCAATAATCTAGCTTACCCATCATATGCTGGGTAGGCCTACCTCTGTACCGAAACACATAAGGTCTCGTCACTGGTCTCGCTAACACCAACATGGGACACGTAACAGCAATATGCTCCCATGCCCATACCTGAAGAAGGGTAGCACTCACCGATAAATTATTGCCTCTAAGGTACATGATCCAGTGTAAATCATGATAGAGCTGAGCAAGCATGCACATGCCCCAAGCATATCTCGTCCTATGTACTACCAGACTCTCTAATACCCGACTCAATCTGAGAGATAGATCCTTTGACCTCTTATCAAGACAAATGAATCCACCAATAAAGCCAGCCAAAACTAAAGGAAGTGGAGCATATGAATCATGCATCTCTACCCATGGAATCCACTCTCCCGCAACATGGGGATCCTGAAAAACTCTCTGCATAGACTCTACCCCACCAACCTCCTCTGCATCATGCATGACAATCTCCCCAACAAAAGGAATGCGAAGAATACGCCATACATCCTCTGGCATCACGGTCATCTCACCAGTAGGTAAGTGGAAGGTGTTGTGGTTACTATGCCACCGCTCTGCTAAAGCCGTCAATAGACCCCTATTAAGTCTAATATGGGGCATATCCACTAATGTCGCTAAACCACAATCAGTAATATGCTATCTCTCATCTGGTGAAAGTCGTGGTATCATATCAAAGGGCCAAGGGAACT
>VDFB02149330.1:0-34272 GCA_007258455.2 Sequoia sempervirens | reverse complement strand
TTTAGATCGGGACTATTTTTCCATTAGATTGAATGGCACTAGCAACAGTAGACATAACATGTTTTAATGATTGATCTTTTCTTTTTGGTTTAACATAAAAGCCTAACCTTTTCATTACTTTCCTCATTTTTTGCATTCTCATCAATTGCATCATTAGTTGACATTGAAATGCAATATTTCTATGATAAAAGAATTCGGTGTATATTCTATTCGCATGCGTTCTTATTTGCCTCCAAGAAATTTGATCAGGAAGATTATCTAAAACACCACTTCCAATTTTAAAAAAAGTATTTTCATTAAATTCAACATCACATTCTAAATTTTCATCTTCATTTTCATCAACAAAACAGTTTTCATTTTCATTTTCATTTTCATCAACAAAACGGTTTTCATTTTCATTTTCATCTTCATTTTCATTAACAAAAGGGTTCTCATTTTCATTTTCATCAACAAAACGGTTTTCATTTTCATTTTCATTTTGATCAAAAATATAGGTTTTGTTTTTACCAAGAAAATGATCATTTTGATTTTCATTTGCAACAAAAGATTTTTCTTTTTTTTTTTCAACAAATTCTATAAAAGTTTCATTTCTTTGAATATAGTCAATGTCAACATCATTATATCCAGCTTCTTGTAAATCTTCTACAAACAAATTTACCATGTCACTAACATGTGGATTTGAAGACGTACCTGGATTTGTGTATATTGAAACATTCTCCATAGCATTCAAAGAGGGATTTGAAGACATAGGACTTGTTTAGAGACCATATTCTCCAATTGACCTCGGCAATTAGTTTACCCACAACTATGGTATCTCTCACTGTTTTCATCCTTCTCATTGTTGTTGAACTGTTAAGTTCCACCATCGCTCATTGATTTTATTCTCATTCTTCTTCTCATCTTGTTTCTCTTTTTCTTTATTTGCTTCAACTTCTTGAGGAGTCAATGTCTTTCTTCTCTTATTACGAAATTTATCTTCCATAATTATAAAATTCTCAAGCACAAATGAATGTTAATAGTGAAATACTTCAAAATATTGAATCCAAATTGGAAGTTGAATACCTATTACGCCAAAATTATTCCTCTTGTGTTCCTCAAAACAAATAGAAAACTACCACAATTCCACTTTAAAAATTGTTTTATTTATGCTTCCTTTGAAAAATTCAATCCATATTGCAAATTTTACTTCAAAAATGGTGTAGATGATGCTCCCTTTGATAAAATCAACAAAAAATCAAATTGACCACCTGTAAATACAATAACTTATGAAAAATAATTGATTTTCAGTGCTCTCGACCGTACATGTCAAGTTGCAAAGTTGCAAAGTTGATAGTAATTGTCAACAGTGTTTTTAAATAATATAAACGGGATCCCAATTATGGAGCGGGATCCCGTTTATAATAAAACAGGATCCTGATTACCAAACGGGTCCCCGCTACTAATAAACGCAGATCCTCGCTTCCAATCGGATCCCGCCTACCAGAACTCAGCCATAAGTCAGTTAGTAAAGGCAACGGATCTCGCCTATAAGCTGATCCCTACTTTACAATCCGGCCAAACTAAATGGGATCCCCGATTATAAATACCTTATCCCGTTTATTAGTAAACGGGATCCCGTGTTATAATTGGGATCCCGTTTTTTTAAATTTGAATTTGGTTTTGCATCGGTGGCAGGTTTTTTCCAAGGTTTTCGGTTCGGGAAAAGCTTTGGAAGTCCGAACCTAAGCGTTCAACCTGGTTTGACCTGCAAATTGAAGGCCCTAACAATGTCAAAGAAAAATATCAACTTTGGACATATGGTTGAGGACCTTTTTCAAAAAATTTCGGACAAAATGAAACCTACTTTTAGATCAAACAAATGCAGACTTAAATATATAATTTGTTTTGCAATTGAATTATTTTTTTGTATTTTTCAATTAATTTCTAATAAAATTGGTCCATAAACTTTAAATATCGTAGTTTTACTATTTGAACTTTTGATCAACATAACATTTTGACAAACGGATTGCACGAGAGAAAACTTCAGAGAATTATTTTCAATTTGAAAAAAAAATGAAAAAAAAAATGATAATTTTAGGTCATCTTATGCATGTTGTACATGACGATTTTTCAAAACAACAAATCTGCCTAATAAAAAATTTAACAAAAAAAAAAAATTCAATAAAAAATTACAAAAAAATATCAAGAGCAAGGTTCAGTGAGTCATAAAACTTTTCCCAAAAGGATTTAGAAAAATACGATAATTTAAGTCAAAATATGGATGTCGTACACGTGCATGGTATGGTACAAAAAAATGACATTTAAATAGTGGTTTTTTGAAATGCCTATTGAAACTCAATTTGTACAATCTAAGTATTGAAATAAATTACATATTTGGAAACTAGACTCCGAGCACTACATTTTATGATTAGTGACTTTTTTAAAGATTTCATCTCTAAGTGGTTCAAATTTTAAGGTCAAATGTGTCAAATACTGAAAATCAGGGAAAACACTTCCACTTTTTGGCCAAAAAGTGGACTCAACTTCTTGCACACACCCTGTATAACTTTAGCAATAGTGTCATTTGGCAGACTATTGAAAATAGCATCTAGAGCCTTAGCATTGGATTCAAGAATTATCTTTCCCTCAAGGGTGGAGGGAGATGTTACAGACACAGTGCAACCTCTCTCTACTGTTGTCCACACATCAAACCCTCTGGAGGACAAATAAGTTTCCATCTGATGCTTCCACAAATTAAAATTGATACCTTCAAATTGAGGTGTGCTATGCATAGTATGTTGTATCATTTCTGAGTTGTTATTAATGATCATTTCTTCATTAATTCTTACACTAGGTTCAGACACAACCTAATTGTTAATGTTTTGCTGTGAATTTATTTTTCCCTTATTCCTTCTCCCTTTTTCCATAACAGACACAACACTACAACACCAAAAGTCCTTAAACCAAACAGAATTCCAATACTAGAATCAATCCTAGGTTATAACACCTAATTCAAGACCTTACGCTCTGATACCACTTGTTGGAAGTGGATTCACTCTGAGAGGGGGGGTGAATCAGAGTGATAATTTTTTAAACTCTTGGATTTGAATGCACAACTTAAATTTTTGACCTTGAAACAATGTGGAAGGTTTAGCCAAACACATGAACACTTAAACTTTACAGAAAGATATGCAAGAGAACCAACTCATATTAAAATCATCATGTAGCATTGTTCCATCAAATTGTGAACAACCTTATTTATGCTTTTTGAAACAAGACTTCAACTTTACACAATGCAGGTTTAACTTTCTTTAGGAAGGTTTTTAAACAAACTTAACTTGTCTTTTAAAAAAACTAAAAGTATTAGAGCAATGACTAATTAAGCACATTAACTTGAAATAGAATGAGAGACAAAAATAACATCACATAACACAAAGATTTCCTAAGTGGAAAAACCTCTTGGGGTATAAAAAACCACTCGCAAACTAATCCTTTTATTCATTCAAAAGAGAACCAACTCTATTACAATGTGGAGCACCAACTCCCATAAACTTTCTGAAGCACCAACTTCATCAAACATTCAAGGTATTGCAACCCATCATAACCTTATAACTATAATAAGTCTCTGCAATCATAGTTGGCAGACTAGCAGAAAACTCGCGAGTTTTTTTTAAAAATGAGTTTTTTCGAAAAACTCGTGAGTTTTTGCCGAGTTTTTCAAAAAACTTGGCTATGCAGAACTTAAAGCTGAAAATATCTTTTTTGATGTTTATTAAGCAATTTTTTACGTTCCCGATTTTTTCCGAGTTTTTTTTTGAGTTTTTGGCGAGTTTTAAAAAACTCTCCAAATTTTCCCTTGGTGAGTTTTTTGTTGGGGCGAGTTTTCCAACTATGTCTGCAGTTATAAAATTACAATAGGATACAAAATGATTTTTCAATAATGCCCAATTCAAAATAATCTCTATAATACAACTAGAAATGAAAGCAATATGAGCCCACTTTTCCTCTTTATAGAATGATATCACAATAAACAATACTCTGCCCAGACTATTTCATCTCATCACTATATCAAGTGTTTTTGCAAAGATATATATATATATATATACAATGTAAATGGTTATTCATCTTGTCAAAAACTTGTATTCAATAATCGGGTTTTATAAACTGGTAAACAATGTTGTTTAATCATGATACCCCTAAGGGTTTAAAGAATAACCATAGATATATCAATGAATTGCCACTAAAAATGATAAAACCCTTGAGCAGACTCGGGTTAGTGAAAAACATGATTAATCCTTTACAAATTTCTGATCTTGAACTTAATCACAACAATAGTTACCTTTGAAGCCAACACAGAACTTTCAAACTAAAAACAAAAATACCTGTCAGGGTGGCCAAACTTTTACCAGCTAATTGTGGAAACTTCTTATAACGTCCTCACTGAAACTCTTCCAACTTTCAACTTGAAAACCAGTTGTAAACTGTGACCCATTATCCTCCATGGCGACACTGCTAGGGTTCATAGTGTTTACAAAATGAGACAAATCTTTTGTTTACCCTATTTCTTCCTTTTCATCGAATACTCAACAAAAACAATAATCATTTGAAGTCCACAAGCTGAATTGAAATCATTTTGAGTTCCAACAAATACTGACAACATGATGCTATAATCAAGTGCCAAATCACTGCCCACATGTAATGCCACGAAAGTCAATCATTCTAACATTCGACTGACCAAGTCAATCTTTGACTATGTCAATGCCAAGGCCAAGTAAAACTTGATATCATTGAAATATATATCAATGTCAAACCAAACATTAAGTGGAGCTTGATACCATGAAAAATGGTCGGCTACTAAACATTATGCAATATGAAACGAAGCCCGAAAGTGACCACCAACAACCATTTAAACTTTAATAAAAGGCCGATTTATCATTTAGGCAGAGGTCATATAAAGCCCGATGACTAGCCAAATACAAATAATCAATATGTAAGATGAGATACATTGTAAAGTAATAATGAAATGATATCTTATCACAATACATATATTGTGTATCAATATAAACATCTTACACAATAATCTCCACCTCATGAGCAAGTAAAACATATGCACCAAAAATAATCTGGCCATGAAGATATGAAATGATAAGATCAATTGAAGAGTGTATAGTAACCTCATATACCAATGATGCCAAATAAAATATCAAACCCAAATGAAAAGGAGAGCATTAATAGAATTCTAACCCAATATGTCATGAACCAAATAATATATCATAACCATGGACACCAAAGAAATATGAGACAGCCATGAAGATCATCAATTGAATGCCATGAAGACATAATGAATCTTATCAATGATGCCATGATCAATTTGATAATGAAAAATTGAAATAATATACTTGTTGTGCAATAAAGAAGTGTCAATCTGTCAAAATGAAATCAACTGTTCCATGATATCACCTGAAAACCAATTCCACCTCAACAGACAAAATAACTTTTATCTGCACATGAAGCTCAACATGATCAGTACCACAATATATGATAAACAAATGCACCCAAATGCATCAACCCAAAGCATGGTCCACAAAATACTGAATATGCCAAACTGAATACAAAGAGCACCAAGTATCATAATGCCAATCACCAATCAGTTTTGTCATCAAGGACAATATACCACGAAGAGAAAGTCAACAAAAGGTTTGTATTTGATGGTAATATATGTCAAACATGTGATGTCAAAGGTGTGTTCAATATCATAGTAATTGTTTGGTAAAGTGAAGTTTCATGCTATTGATGTCATCTCGTTTTGATGATGCTTGTAAAGGAAAGGTTGGTGTAAAGAAAAGGTAATGCAAATGTCGGTGCACGTGAAGTCAAAGATCATTTAGGGTATTCAAAGTGAAGGTTTGTCATCGGTTCAGTTCTTGGTGCTTATGGTGTTGAATAACTCATGATGATTTATTTTGTGGTTACTTGGATTCTTAATCTTAAAGATACATGTTCATTCAAAGGTATATACACAATTGATATGTCAAAGGTATTTGAGTGATTGTCATTCATTTTTATGGTTATTGATACATCTTCAGGGTTTTGATGTTTAATGCATCCAAAGAGTTGTTACAATTGTATTCATGGCTCATGTATCACAGAGTTGTTTTAGTATTATTTCAGAGGAAAAAGCACATAATTGCTTGATCATTTAGAATGTTGCTTCAAGAGTTTCCATAGGATAGATTCATTATTGATCATCTCATAGTTGAAGGCAATTCTTATGAGACTTAGAGATTATCATCTTTCAAGAAGTTGACATTCTCTCCATTGTTCATCATCTATTCAAGAGACTTGTAGAGATTGAAGTAACATAGTGACAATCTCATTTTAAGGTTCTTGATTCTTGAAATCTCTATGAAGAATCTAAAACCCTAAGACTATTTTTTATCCTAATAACCTAGGGTTTATGTCTTTTAAAGGTTTTCAATGAAGTATTCACTTTATTTTATGTTTGATGGTTGACCGGCTATCTTAGGTGGTTAGTCACTTAGTGACAATCTAAGGGTTACAAATGCATTATCAACCAACCCTTTCTTATAGGTTAACCTGCTAGACAAGTCAAGAGTTTAAAACCTATCGCTCATCACAAAATAAATAGTTATTATTTATTCTATAGTTTGGTGGGTAAATGTAATCAAAGGCTTATATTTAAATATTTGAACGGTTAGTTTTAGAAGGAAAAACTTTGACAAGAATATGAAATCATAAGGCTTTTGGTATTCTATGATGAACAGTTTGTTAACTATTTTTGGTAATGATGGTTTTGAGATGATGCTAAGGTACTGAGTAAAGTAAGAGTGTAAATAATGGGAGCTTTGAATGATAATCATGGGTGAAAGGATGTGAGTGTGAAAATCACAGGTGTATAATGAGACTGCATTCAAGAATTGTGTTATGAATTGTATAGAAGGGTTGTCCTGGTGAGTAACATTTTGAATTTTAAAAAGGTTCCTTTGCATTCAGTATGTGATGTGCCCTAGTTTGAAGATGAAATGACCTTGATGAGTATGGGATATTTTTTCTTGATTGAAACATGACAAGCAAAGATGACTGTAACCTCTTTCAGGTATTTAAGATGATGGATCTTTCATGAACATAGAATGGTGATTGCAGAAAAAGTAAATGGATTAGATTGAATTGTCTTTTCAATCTTTTGAGATATGTAGTGATAAGGTTTGATAGAGTCTTGAAAAAGTAGGTGTAAGGTTTGATATTTTGATTGAAATATGATGAAAAGGTTGGTATAATTATCTTTCTTCCTTCAATTCAAGATGATGTTGAGTTTTTTCAGAGCATGATGACATGATGGTTGTATGTGAGATGGAAGAATTGTATTATTTAGCAGAATGATGTGAAAAGGATTTGGTAAGTGTGAAAATCTATGTTGAAACTTTGTTTGAGCAGTGATTTGAAAGTAAAACAAGGTAACCCTCTGTATTCTTTTATTTTTCTTGTAAAGATTGTCAATGAGACATGGAGTTTTGCCAGTGAGGCATGGGAATCTGTCAGTGAGGCTTGAGTAATTTCCAATGAGGCATGGGAATCTGCCAATGATGATTGTGTAATTTTCCAGTGAGGCTTGAGTAATTGTCAATGAGGCTTGTTGTATGTTAGTGAGGCATACAATATGTAAACAACAAGTTTTAGCCATTGTGTCTTAATAGAGCTATTGTTTTAGAGTGGTTTTGTTCACCCTTTTAGGGTTTTTCCACTCATAAATATTGTGTCTTGATTCTTCTTGATGGTATGTTGCTTTTTTCATAGTTGATTATCCCTAATTCAAATGTGGTGTTTTGATTTGCACGTCTTTGTGATTTTCATAACATACAATATCTAGAATCTTTGTGTAATCAAGTGTGTTAAGTTTTGAAATTGGTTTATTTGATCACTAATTCACCCCCCTCTCAATGGTCTTGTACTCCAACAAAGTTGACATCATTGGAGAAGATGACGATAGCATGAACAACTTCATACACAGTTTCCTTAACAATCTTGAGACTAATGTATCCTTTTATCATTTTGTTAAATAACCAACACAACTTGATATGTTTAATTATTTGCATCTCGCAATTGAGACACAAACTAGGCCTAACCTCCCTATAATAGATGAACCTAGATCCTTTAACCAAGCAAACATTTAGCCATCCTATGTTAACAAAGTGACCAACACATCAATCAACCTAGAAGAGACATATGGAAAAGGCTTCACGATCTTAAGCAAACAAGGATGTGATACAACAAGTGAACATAAAATTCATAAAAAATTAGAAAAAATACCAACTGAAGATACCAAACGAGTAGGGTACCAAGATCCTCCTCTTGACATAAGTGTCCTCCTTCTTAAAGAACAACCAATGATTCACAAGGATGATAGGATCATCTTAGATCCTCCTCCTCAAAATCCACCTCAACAAGTTGGTGAATCTAGCAAGAAACAAAAGCCTTACAAACTCAAGAAACTCAAATTTCCATGTCCCATGTCTAAAACTAAAAGAACCTTACATATACTTCTAAGTCAAGGACTCATAACATTACCACCTATTAAAGAAAATCCAAATCCTAAGAACACAAACATGTCTCATTGCCAATATCATAGAATTCTTGGACATAGTACTAATGAGTGTCATGCTTTAAAATGACTACTTAAGAGGTTTGACATCATAGAAATAGTCCCTTAAAAGCATTCCCTTTCACTCCTTTCCATATAATAGTTTTAGGATCATGATATTCTCACTATTACATTCTTTACATTCATTGCAAATCATTTCATATTGCAAGGAGCTCTTTCTCACCATCTATCTCAGCTCATCCTTGTCTTGCACTTAGTGGGGGAAAGGGGTTAGATAGCCTTTTCCTAGTACCAAACTTGTTGTTGTCCCTTTGGATAGTTGTCTGCCTTCCTCATATGATGAACAAGATTCAGATGTGGATGACCTGCTATAGGTTGACTTGCATGTGCCTTACTAGTCCACTCTTCTTCTTTTTTTTGTTATGTGTGTGATTGCATGCGCATAATGTGATCTCCTATACTATTCTATTTGATGTGTATCTCTCTCTTTGTGACATTCCTCTATTTGTATCGGCATTCTTATATATGTCATAAACATTTCTTTGTTTTGTGTTTTCCTTTTGGGGATGATGCAAGGTGTCGAGACATTTAGGTCTCTTCCATGTTGACCCAAAAAAAAATCTATTTTTTCTTTCTTTTTGCATCATTCTTCCTATTCCATAAGTATTTGGGGAATGATGACATTTCTGAGCTCTCTAATAATATTATAGAAAATACATATTTACCCTGAATCCATGGATCCCTTATGTGATTTTGGTATTTCATTTTGGGGGCAACCCGTTTTTATGATGTAGCTTTATTTGGAAACATATGACTTGGCATAGGGCTTTCCAAGTAAGCTCTCATGTCTTCTTTATTGTTAGCATTTATCGTTTTCTATTTTAAAGTAATTGCTCATAGCATTGGTGTTTAACAATTTCTTTAAAGTGGGGGCATACATTGAGATTATTCTTTTTGCATTTTTACAACTCGTGTTTCATTGTGTGGTCTTCTTACATCATGTAATGTGTTTTTCTCTTGGTGATGAAATTGGGTGTAATTTCCTTCAAGAGTGTGATCTCTCTTAGCATATTATATTCCTCTTAGTGGAAATTCCAAGTAGTGTGCATTCCCTAAGTTGTGAATCTTCTATTTTTCGATTGGTCCTCTCTTGGAGACATTAGGCATAGTGTTCCCTAGATTGAGACCCTAAATGAACTAAGAAAAACCCCTTTGAACGTACCTTACACTATTTTGTATTTACAATAACTATTATATGACCACCTTGCATAATACACCTTGCTTGCCTGTAGAGCCATCTTTTTTGTTCATGGGTGTTGCATATGCATTTTTTCTTGCCTCATGAATCATGTTGTACAAGTTGTGTGGCACCTTATCAAAGTTATTAGGAGGTATAGCTTTGGAATGGTTAGTATGTATAGGAGTCGATTGTAGGCGTGGTTTTCCCATAACCACTTGCTTGTTTGTGTGTGAGCATATATTGGTCGTGTGCGTATGTGTCTCACCTCTCTGTGGGCTCACCTAATGGATACCAGATTCCACTAGACCGTGTGAGCATGCATTTTGTTTGCATAGTGAACATCGTGTTCCACTTGTAAACATTTTTGGATAAAAAACTAAGGCTTGATCCACATCGTGTTGGACAAATAGTCAAGGCTTGATCGACCCTCTTTTTTCGTTTTCTCTTCTTTATGTCTTTCATAGTGTATGCTTGTATCTTATTGTTGCTCCATACATCATTCAAATGTGTGTTCTTTTGTGCCTATGCTAGTTTTCCATAAGATCTCGATCTGAGGGGCTTGATCATCCCTCTTGATCATTGTAGTCCTATCTTGCTAGCATTAGTACACTTGGACCCCTCTTGATGTGAATCTGTCTATTTTAGTGTGAGTTTGATGTAAGGTCATCCTCTCACTAAAGTGGGGGCTAAATGTAGTGTAGAAAAATGTATACCTTTACATTTTCACACTTGTTTGGTCCCTCCCTATTAAAATCTAGTCTATTTATTCCCTAATTGGTCCTATTTTGCATCCAAAAGCCTAAATTAAATGCATTTTTTTGAGGATAATCCTGACATTTAATAAATGAAAAATCATAATTTAATTTTTTTGGTTGTGTTCTAGATCTAGGGATCTGGGACTCATACACCCCTCTAGGTGTATGGGTTCCACCTAGGTCTCGGGACCTAATTTTAAATTTTACATTGAACTTACCACTTCTCGAAATCTGTGTCCCAGGTTTAAGCCACTGGGACTCATATGCCCAACCTAGCGTATGAGTCCTGCTTTAACCAAGACCTATTTCTAAATCGAATTCTAAGCGGGAATTTATTATCCTAGATTTGATGTCAACTTGTAGTGTTGTAATTTTGAGAAATAAGGCATAAACAAGTATAAATACAAGGTTATTTGACATAACTTGACCTAAGCTTTCAAGTGTCAAGTCCTAATAGCAAATTTATGAGATCAAGAGTTCACAAGATTATTCAAGAGTTGATTATCAAGAATTTTGGAGCTACATTCAAGATTCAAGCATCATGTCAAAGTCATCATGCATCATGTGTGTGAGCTAACATTTGTGATGTAGGTTTCATGATTCAAGCAAGCATTCAAGTCAAGTATTCAAGCATTCAAGCATTCAATCAAGAGTCAAGATGCACATTCATGCTAGCCATTTCATACAAGTTTACAACCTTTATTTCAAGGGTTTGGTGAGTTGCATCATTACATTTGTTCTTTCATCATTCCTCAGATTATTTCATTTCATTTCAAGGTTTAATTACCAAAATAGGGTTTGCCCAAGGCAAACCCCTATTCCCTTAAAAAACAAGAATTTTTCTCTCTTGATGTTTTTTTATAGATCTAGGTGAATTGGAGCTTGAAGATCCTTTGAAGAGAAAGTTGTCAAAGTTGTCAAGAAGTTGTCATCTTCACAGAAAATCACCTACAAGCCAAAATTCAAACTTTTGGACTTAAAGATTGGACAAGACAAAAGCTACATAAGATCACTAGAGGCTACAAAATATCAATCAAACTGTAGTAATGGGACTAAATTTCCCAATTGGGTGTATGAGTCCCTGTATAGCCCTTTTTGGCATCAATCTTTAGATCCTATTTAGTCACCAGAAGATTCCAGATTCTACCCAAAATCTTGTAGCAAGACTAAATCACCCAGTCTCGTGTATGAGTCCTAGTGCACCTCAAACAATGGATTTTTAGAGTTGCAGACCTTTCTTTGACTCCATCATTCTTCCAATTACCTTTCTATTTATTCCAATTTGTTAATCTGATTTCATGTCTTCAAGTTTCTAGGGTTTTATGCATTATTGTTTGCATTTCTCCTTTGAAGCTTCATTTTAATGGTGAACCCATGTTTAATCACACAAGGAGACCCCTAGTTCCTTCCCTCGATTGAGTCACTTGGTTGAGGTATCTTGGTTTCCTAATGAAACAAAGTGCAAAATAGGTCTAAGTTCCATCTCCCAAAAGGTGGAACCCCTACCCTATTTCCCTTGTGTTCAATATGTATATGGGAACCTAACATGGCCTCATAGTTGAGACCCAACTATTTGTTATTTGCATAATAGTACTTGGTTGATTTTTCTTTTTAAACTAAATTTATTCCTCCTTCTTGTCCCCTACCTTTGAAATTTTTGCATCTACCCCTATTTTTTTTATTTTGTTTTCTTTTCACCTTATCTTACACTTTTAGAGAAAAAACTAGTAAAACTCTCCTGTTGTCCTTGGGCTAATTAGGTTAAGTTCATCTTGAATATTGTATCTTAACCCATTGAGATACCTGGCTATCTTATCTATGTCTTCTTCCCAATGTCTAGACCTGATGGCTAATTTATAAAACTACTCTATATACTCTTTAACACTCATCTCTTTTTGTTTTAAATTTTGTAACTTATTGAAGAGGTTAGTTTGATAGTCATTAGGAAGGAATTTTTCCTTAAGTTTTTCTACCATTATATCTGAATATTTAATTGTATTCTTACCTATATTTGTCCTCTCATCTTGTATGAAATCTCACCAAATATTTGCATGACCCTTCAATCTGGTACAAGAAAACTTCAACTTGTTTTCATCACGAACATTTTCATAACCAAAGTATTTGTCCAATTTTATAACCCAATCAACAAGTGGTTCTCCATCTAAACTACCTGCATAGGTAGGGATATCTACCTTTGGTTTGGACCCTTGTCCCATGATTACCTTGAGCAATCTATCTATTCCTCCATATATGGGCTCTTCAACCTCTTCTTCTTCTTCTTCTTCAAGTGCTTGTGGTTCTTCCTCTTTGTCACTCACATCTCCTGTGATGACTCCTCTTCTCTGATTTTCTTATACTATTGTGATTCTAGCATCCAAACTCACTATTAAAATACTTATCTCTTCAAGAATGGCATCTCTCATTTGGACACCTCTTCCACCTCCTCTCACTCCTCTTCTAGGTGGCATTTTGACTTCTCAATGCAACTTACCAACACACAATCAAGTCTTTCTTGTCTATTTTAGGTACCAAACCTGCTTTGATACCAAATTGATGTAGAGGGAAAGGAATTTGCAACAAAAGCACAATTATCAATAACTTGTTTGATAAATTGTATATTCTAGTATCCCTATTTTTGGAAAATTTTGATGGGAAAATAATTTTTGTGGAGTTTATTTGGAATCTAAACACACTTTCAGATACCCTTTATGGAGATAAAACTCCTACAATGGCATCCTCCAAAATGAAACAAAAATCCTTCAAAAACATGTCCTAATTAGCCCTTTAAGTTGCTCAAACTAAGTTTTTTTGAAATCATTTCCTACATGTGTCAAAATGATACAAAAAAATATTTAAACAATTGAAGTAGGTTTCCATAGGCCTACAGACTAAATTTCATCAATTGGGTAGGTCTATTTCTCTCAAAACTCAAATTTGTTCCTTTAAACCCTAGGTAGGGTTTTGATAGGGAAACAAGTGAAATTTTTTAATTTTTGATTTAATATCCACTTTCAATACCTCAAACCAAATGCATTAGGTCTGTATAAACCCTTAACAACTCCATAAACAATAAAATTAAGGAAATCACTTCAGTAATTACTTATTTTGTAAAAATGGAGATCTAAAACATTGGTAACACCTAACCAACATAATCAAGGGAGCAGTGATGTCTCCGAGCGGGAAGAGGAGCAAAGCTCCAAATTTGAATTCCTATAGATATTCTGAAGGTGATGGGTCTACTTCAGAAGATGACAATGATGATGCGTGGAGGGAGATGTGCTTGTGGCCTTTTCGTTTGGCTTTGGGCTTGGTTTCGGTGAGGTGCATGCAGTTTGCTTGGGTTGTGGTTCTAGTGGGGGCAGTGCTTTTTTTCTTCCCCTAGTTTCTTGCTTCTTTGGTGCTTTTTATCGTCTCCCTGCTACTAGTCGTAGGCTCTCTTGTCTTCCTTTTTGTTTTGACCTATTGTGAGTGGTGGCTTTTGATTTGTGTCGCCTACTGGGGTTTTCTATCGAGCCCTTTCTCTGTTCTTTTTTGGGATCCATTTTGATGTTTCCTGACTCATTGGGGATGTTGGGTGAGTTTCTTTCCTTCCTCCTTAAGTGCTTCTTCTAAGTTGCTCCCTGTCATGGGATTTTCGGGTCTCAAAAGGGTCGATCTTATTATATATTTTTCTACTAAGATCCTTGCGGAGTGGTGGTATGCTCTCCTTTTTGCTACTTTGTATTTATTCTTGGGTTTGGAAGGGTTTGGCCTCTCTTTAGTTGTCCTCCATGATATCTTTGTTGCTCTCGTCATGAAATTTTTCTTAGTGTTGGGGGTGCACCTTGAGTTTCTTCATTTGGTTGGGTTGTGATCCTTCTTATTCCTGGTGTTTTTGGAGTAGTCGGGTGTTTCTGGGGCTCTATTCTTGGGCTTGAAGTTGTTGTCTAGGCTTTGCTTTAAGGTTTTGCTCTCATCCCAATTGATCTTTTGGCTTGTAAAAGCGATGGTTTCCCTCTTCTTTGGAGGGGTGTCATCTTGTGAGATGATTAAGGAGCTTCTGATGTTTTCTCTTGTGGCTACCTTCTTGTACGGGCTAGCTTAGAATGGTATTATAATGCCTATGGATTCTAAGTTCATTGTTTTTGTAAGAGTATGTTTTTCCCTTGGACCTTGAGTTTCCTTTAGAGGTGGATACTTCTCCTATCGAGGTGGAGGCATCTTCTTTTGAGTTGGATGTGTGTGGTTGGGTCAAGGTTTCTCTCCTGCTACTCCTTTTGAGGTGGAGGCCATTCCTATAGAGGTGGAGTGTGCATTTGTTGGAGTGTGTCTACTGTTGTGAAAACATTGTTCTTAGTTTCTTCTCCTTTAGAGGTGGAGAGGCAGGTTTGAAGAGTTGGGTGGTAAGTTTCATCAATATGGATGTTGTTGACTCTTTAAGTTGGTTTCTTAAGTGGTGTGACTTTTGTAGCTTGACTGATTTAGGTTGGTTGACCCAACAATGATCTATATATGTGTTTGTTTTGTTGCTACCTGGTTGTTGTAGGTAGGGTTTGGTGGGTTTAAAGTCCTCATTAAAACCTGGTGTGTGGTGAGGGATTATGATCCCTAAATCTAGTTGTAAGTGGGTTTCAGGTTCCCATCTAAACTTGTTTTGGGTTCAAATTCCCTTGTAAAACTTGGTTGTTTTGGGTTTAAGGTTCCCTTTAAAACCTTTTCTGTAGGTGCAGATTTGGATTTTCATGTCGATCATTTGGTGGTTTGTTGTTGGTTGTCTATGTTGTATTCGTGTGTAGCTTGTTCTTCTTTGAGTGGGTTTCGGGTCCCCATCAAAACCTATTTGTAAATGGTTTCGAGTCCATTAAAAACCTATTGTAAATGGTATTGGGTCCATTCAAAACCTGTTTTTCCCATCCAATCAAAACACACAACCAACATACTTTCAAACAAAAACTTCATTCATTTCTTTCCAAAACAACATAAAACTATTTTTTACATATTTTTAAAAGTTAAACATCATCCCTAACTAGCTACCTCATTCCATGCAAACCCATGTTTACAAGTTAAGCATTCAAAACCCCTAATTAGATACTTGGGGTTAAGTAAAATACCAAAATTTGAAATCTATGACTACTTATTTGTCCAGGCTTAAATAAAAATCTCCTAATATATGATTAAACACCTAACACTACATTCTAATTCAAATCTAGAACAAGATAAAATGATGCTCCTACATCACTTTGAAATGCAATCTTCTCCACAAGTCCGTGTTGAACTTACATCCAATTTTTTTTGTATTAATAATTGAGCAAACAACAAGAATTACAAATCAGATGCAACAAATAATCCACCGTCCTAAAAACTACTGCTAAAATGTTACAACTTACTTATTGCTACATACATAAATCTGTACAGCTGTTTACATGTTGTTTACATATTTGTGTACTGCTGATTACACATTTCCTGTACAGCTGCTTACACATTAAAAGCATACAGGTATAAGGAACATCATGTACATTGGTACACATTGACCACTTGGTTATAAGATGATAGGTTAAGTAACACTACTTTGACTAGCATAGAAACAATTGATGCCAACAGATCCTATGTTGGATGCCATGCATGACTATGCTTCATTTCCTCCTTGTTCACTGCCACTACGCCATAACTACATAACTTAGCCATGGAGCACTTCTTTAATTTTTCCCAGGGCCTGCAGAAAGACAACAATATTGGGTTGATCCTGCTGCCATGAGTGCCCGTGCATGACTTCTTTCTGATGGAAAGGGGTCCTCTCATTCTTAAGCAGCTTCAGGAATTTGCTTTCTGCAACCTCCATGGTGGAAACGACCTGCAAGGAAACATTGTAGAATGTGAGCCTTTTATTCGAATCAGTAACCCTCATACCCCACTGTATTTGTCCTCATTCTTTGCTTTCCATATCACCCACAAAATTTCAGTAGTAAGAAAAAACCAGAAAAGATGCAACTCTTTGCTTAATTTATTATTAAAACCCATTAAAATTTCTTTCCAATTGAAATTCCTACTTGAATACCAAGTAGTTTGACCATTCCAAAGAAAATTCCAAATCTCCTTAGCATACAAGCAATCAAAAAACATATGAGATACAAATTCAGGAACCCTGCATATATCACAAATAACATCATAAACTTTCAACTTGAAGGGAACTTTTTGAAGCAAAACAAGCCATCTAAAACAAGTCTTTTTAGCATATATCCCATTATGCCATAGATACTTAAAAACTTTTTGCCAGTCTTTACTTTCAAGGTTAGCCCTCCAGGCCCTATTGAGATAGTCAGCAGGAGTGCATGAGTTAATTAATTCTTTATAAATTTCCTTAGTTTTGACTTCTTGCAAGGGTAGGGTACCCTTCCATAATATTTTAAGTAGATCACCCTCCTAGCTTCCAACTTGGAGACTTGAATTCCACCTTTTACAGGCCTCCCTTAGTACAGAGTAAGTCCTAAAGTTAGAGGGAGGTAGTCCATAATCCTCCCTTAACTGATCCCAACTAACCAGAGCTCCATCCCTGAAAATATCACTGAATGTTTTAATGCCAATCTGATTCCAATTCTTAGTTGAGCAGCCTTGCAATAATGCTAAAGGCTTTCCATTGTTTTCAAGATTCCACCAGATGGATCTACCTGGATGGATTAGGTTGTTGTTAGGATCAGTTAGGAGAGGGCTAGTGAAACTACCCCTTATGGATTCCGAGGCCTTCCAAATACTTCTGAAAACTAATGATCCTGCAGACACTATTGGGTACTTGGTGATGAGGAGATCACTGAAAGGTAGAGCCTTCCAAGACTTAGCCAATTTTAGGACAGCTTGAGAGATGTTATTCCCTATAAGAATCTTCCAAGGTTCATTCCCATCAAGGGCCTTGATGACCCACTTCGCAGCCAGTGCCATACCATGCTTTTTGAGAACTTTGAGGCCCAAGCCCCCATTAGTTTTTTCCATACAACACCATTCCCACCTGACAGCGTGCAACTTCCTTTTGTCTTTCCCATTGGACCAAAGAAAACGTCTGATTTTCTTTTGCACCTCGTTGACTTGATAACTGTGGAAGAACCAAACTGAAGCAAAGTATAAGGTGTATGAGGAAAGAATCTTTTGGCACACCTGCACCCTCCCAACAAGAGACAGATAATGTCTATTCCAACCATCCAACTTTTTATCAATCTTGGCCTTAAGCCAATGCCACATTTCCTTCAAATTGGGAGAGACGGCGAATGGGATCCCCAGGTACCTTACTTTTTTTTGGCCCCCCCCATTGAAGATCAAACTTTTGCAACCAGTGAGGAGGGGTGTCAAGCCAACCTAATAGAATTGACTTACCTTTTGAAATCCTAGCTCCTAAAGCCTGACAAAACAGATCAAGCTTTTCCATTAATCTTCCAAAGTTTTCCTCTTCTAACTCTACAAAAATGGAAGTGTCATCAACAAACTGAATGTTGAGGAGCTCACCATTGTCAGGAAGTTTCATCCCATTCACTTTAGGTGAAACACACTTCTCCCTTAGCAGGTAATGAAGAGCATTTGAGGCAATAACAAACAAGGTTGGGGCAATGGGGCATCCCTGTCTAATTGACCTCTCCAATTGGATTGGTTCAATCCTGGACCCATTCACCTCAACCACAGAAGAAGCATCACTTAAGAGAGTGCTGATCATTTTGGTAAAACCCTGTGGAAACCCAAAAGCTTCTAGTGCCATCATCAGGAAGGACCACTCCACTCTATCGTAAGCCTTCTCAAAATCCAGTAAAAGCATTGCCACATTTTGTTGAGATCTTTTGGTCCAATCTAAAGCCTCCTAGCTAGTAATCAAGTTTTCAAGGATGTACCTTCCTTTAATAAACCCAGTTTGAGTGGTATTTATAAACTTGGGTAGGATGTTTGTAAGCCTTAAGGCTAGGAATTTTGCAAGCACCTTGTAAGAAACATTGAACAGGGTTATTGGCCTCCAGTTTTTAATCAAGGTTTAGTCTCCCTCTTTTGGTAATAACTTAATAAGACCTTGATTGATGTGGGTTCCCAAGGACCCTTTTTCAAGGGCTTCCATATAGACCTGGAGAAAATCCTCAAAAATCCAATTAATGAAGGTCTTGTAAAATTCAACAGGGAGCCCATCTAACCCAGGAGATTTATCGTTGCTCATGGAAAGGATTGCTCTTTTGATCTCCTCTTTGGTTATGTCAGTAGAGAGCTGAGCACAGTCTTCCTTAGAGGGATTTTTTGGCATCAAACCCTTGAGAATGTTTCTCGCCCATATGCACTCTTCTCCATTATCTTCAGATTTAAAAAGTTCCCTGTAGAACAGAGTGAATTGTTGTAGGATGTCTTCCTGTTTTGACAGTGTCACACCATTATGACAAATCTAGTCAATTTGCTCTTTTAGGCCTTTTTCCTTAATATATCTGAAGAAAAATTTTGATCATTTATCCCCACTGCTTAGCCAATTGAGCTTAGCCCTCACCTTAAGCCCTTGAATCTTATTAGCCTACAATTTCCTCAAAGAGCTTTTTGCTTTGTTAAGCTCTTCATAGAGTTGCTCATCCTTGTGATCCTCTTGGATCCTAGCCTCAACAACTAGCAACTCATCCTGGAGGTGGTTCTCCTCCCTCCTCCTATCCAATGCCTTCTTTTTACCAATTGTCTAAAAAATGCACCTCTAGGACTTAACATTCTGATTCCATATTTCTATAGGACTAGACCCTCTTAACATCCACCTGTTTATACCCCTCAAGGTACTTACAGCTTCAATACAATCCTTGTCTAGCAATAAACTGGTGTTGAGAATGAAGTTATCCTTGTTTTTTGGGCTAATCTTAATTCCATTGTTGATGGTTATCCGAGCTTTAATTGGGTGATGGTCTAAAACAGTGTAAGGATAGACCACCACTTTGTTACCCCCGTTGAGTGGCTCAAAACTGCAAAGATCTTTGTTGGCATAAAATCTATCAAGCCTACTATAAATCCTTTTGTTGCCCTTTTGGGCATTACACCAAGTAAACCACACACCACTGCTCTCTTGCTTCAAACCTTCAAGAGGATCAAGCAGATTAAGCTTGTTTTTCATTCTGAACCAATAGTGCATTTCATTCCCTTTCTAGTCCGCACTCATGCCCCCCTTCTTATCTTCCTTATTCTTTATCATGTTAAAGTAACCTCCTATAATCCAAGGAACGTCTAGGAGTTCAGATAGCCACCTCCATAAGCCACACCTACCAAGGTAGTCGTTTGGGGCATAGATTGAACAAACCCCAAAATTGATACCACCTCTTTGAAAAGTGGCCCAAACAACTTTGTTATAGGGGGAAACCCCTGAATTAGTAAGATGTGGTTTCCATTTATTGGCCATCAAGATGGCCAACCCTCCTTTACCTTTTTCATGTTTGGAGGTCAAGAACATAGAATCTCCCCAAATGAACTTTAAGTTGGTTTCCAATAAGAACCCAACAACTTTAAGCTCTTGCAGAAAGACAAAATCTTTATTTTTCTCCTAATTGAGAAATATCCTAACAATATACTTTCTGCCAGGGGACTCCAACCCCCTGACATTCCATGAGGTGCAACTAACTATCATTAGTGAATTTACTAGCAGGGGTCTCTTTAGCATTCTTAAACATTTCAAAATATCTAATTGTGTTCTCTTCATTTTCAACTCTCTTGGGAGAGGGGACAACTAGAACTATGTTTGTTTTCTTCCTCTTCCTTTAATAATTCTAGCACCATTCTTGCAGACCGAGATGGTGCTTCCTTTTTTCTTGCCTCGTGTTTTGGGTTCCTTGGGGAGGTGGGGGTCAGAATCCCCAACGGCTTGCCTTACACTTTCCAAATCCTTCCTAGAGTTTTCCTCAAAGCCTTCCCCAGTCGGGGAGGTTCTCAACACTATACTCAAGCTATCTTTTTTGCCTCCTCACTGGGTAGGCCCACTGTCCTTCCAGGGGTCTCCTCACCAACAGGGTGCCCAATAGTGTCTATAGGATCACAAGTTTTTGTGGGGTTGGAGATCCCAACTTTAAAAGCTTCAGATTTATCAACATACCATTTTTTGACCATGTCAGTCAAGGTCTCAAGAGAATCCTCAGTCAGAGAAAAACCAGGGTCATGACAATTTTCTGTGGAAATCATCTCGTTATCCCCAGAGGCATCCAGACCTTGACCACAACCATTTTTTCCAGGTTTTATTCCTTTGCTTCCAGAAACTGAAGGACATTTGAGGGATTGAATGGTTTCAAAAGTAGAAACTATACTTTCAATTTTGGAGGGGTTGTCTTTTTCTTTTAGAATTTCATTATCTTGAGAGTTAGAGACCACAGTCTCTTCATCAACTATAATGCCATTAACATAGGTCCTGATCACTTCTATTTTTTTCTGCTTATTATTATTAAATTTTCTACCTTTCTTCATAATGCTTTCAAGAGCAAGCATCTAAGCATTTTTCTTGCCACGGCCAACAGGAGCAGAAGGAGGAGAACGGGGAGTCGGTCTTGGCGAAAAAGCTTGGCAAGGGGGAGGAAAAGGAAGATCAATTGACAGGGGGGAAGTTAGAATGCATGAGGGGACCTCGGATTGGTAGGCAAGCTAAGGGGGAGCAACGTTGGGGATGCCAAAGCCAATAGCAGGGGCAACCAAAGACAGAGAGGAAGGCTCCGGGGGAGAGGTCGAGAAACCAGAGGCATTAGGAGAAACCCCCAATTCAAGACCAAATCACAACTGACACCAGAAACCACCGCAAGATTGACAGACGGAGAAGCAATAGTTGAATCACCAGGCAGTTTAGCAGGAGGGCAGCTACCATTACCACGAATCAAGGGGCAATTTGTCCTCAGGTGACCCAATTTCCTACAGAGGTAGCAGGCCCCAATACCACCAAGCACCTCCATTGGGCACAAGTGAAGATTACCCTCAATTTTAAGACCAATATTACCAGGAAGCTCGACACTGGGGCTTAGGGAAACAAGGACACGAGCATTCAGATCTAGAAGTGTAACTTGAGGCCTATCCACCCTGAGTACACACCCAAAGGGTTCGACAATTTGCGGAACAAAGGACCACAAATCTTGGGGAATATTTTTAACCAACAACCACCTAGGGCTAGACAAGGCAAGGATTTCATCACAGTTAGCCCCCAACTTCCAAGATAAAACCCTAAACACTGACTTTCCAACGCTCTAGTAAGATTTCTTTAATATTTTCAATTGCATCTCATGGTTTTTAAAATAAATTAAGAATAACCCTTTTTGGATCATACGACATAATGAGATTTGAACATTTAATTTTTTAAACCACACAGAGTTAAACCAGTTGTCCAGGTAATTTCTAGCGGGGAGATTATCCAGGTCGATGGCTGCCATAAAGACTGCAACCTCTGAGAGTCTACCCCGCTCTTTGTGGATTGTTTCAAGCATATAAAGGTTCGGAACAATCACAGTGGTATCCGGAGGAACCATGTCTTTCGGACCTCCATTTTCATCAGCGGTTTCACCTCCTTTAGAAGGCTCAAAAACAAACTTCGCACTTTCCAGACAAAATGGCTGATCAAACACAACAGCCTCATGGAATGATTTGGGGCGATTTATGGTATTAACTGTTTCCCCATCCTTCGAGGCATCCCCATTGGGTATGGGGGGTCAAACACCCCTCCATACCAGTTCACACTAAAAAACTAGCTCTTCAGGCCAGGCAGCAAAGAAGAACGAAAAACACGCAATCCAACTAAAAAATAGGAAGAAAAAGCATACAACACTCCCAGGAAAACAAAGAATGAGGGCAACCATGGAAGGGCACGAAGGATATTAACTTCGTGGGGGAGGGTCGAGCCTCCCCCACCACAGAACTGACAAAACCCACAACCCAAACTCCAGGCAGCGACCAGTCTGCACCGCTAGGGCCTAAGCAATCTTCAATGTCATCTAATTCACGGAAACCCACTTCCTGCCATTTACAGTCAACTGATTACAACATTACAGGTTCACCCACGACACTTCAGGTTGTGCGTCCTATGCAAACGCCATGGCTCCCCACCTTACATTCAAATTTAGGTGTGGGCTCCTCAATATTTCTATTTCGAGCAAGTCAAGAGACTCATCACTCCAACACAATATCTAAATTTAAGAGACCTATCCTCACCTAAATTATATACACGTACTAATTATTATCTCATTCCAATCAAACGCTGATTGCAACACAGCGATTACCAAAAGCTCGCAAAACTCATCTAGAAAATTATTATAAATCACCTCCAAAGCTCCCATTGCATGATCAATATAGAATTTATGAACTTACCATGACATCTTGATTTATAAGTCGAACCAAGAACAATGCTCCATCTATAATTGAGAAAGCATTTAAACTCTGGGAAATCCCCTTGGTTATCATGATTCACATCTTCACCAAGAAATATTATCCATCCCAATTGAAAAATGTTCTCTAAAGAATCATCATGCCACAAATCCAACTAGATCTAGGTTCTTCCATGTCACAAATAACCATCCTTTAAAGTAAGGATCGATTATCTAAACCCTAAATCATATCTAACAACTTAATCAAAGACTTTGAGGGTCCTTCACATTAACAATGTATATACATCTTCAAAAAATATGACAATAAGAATCTTTTGTCCATAGAAAAAAGAGATCAATTAAATCTCATCACACACATTAAGTCAAGTATCAAAAGACCATCATGACACCAACAACCATTACAAAATATCATTCATCACAAAGTGATATTTTCATTGGTACCAAATCCCCCATTAAACATGGTCCCAAGCTACACATGACAATGTGTTAAACATCTCCCATCTAAAGATCACACATGGTGTTCACACAATCAAGGAGCACAAATACAATACTATCATCTACCAAATTAGAACCAAAATCTCCAACCAAGAAGAGAATATTGACAATGAAAATGTATAAAAATACCACTTGAACCATGACCTAGTGTGTCTCATCCATCATAATCAACAAGTATGGGTTGCATAATACAACTATTTCAAGTTCTGGTAAACATCATTTATCTTCCTCACCTCAATAAAGATACCAATGCACCACGATGAGTAATAATGCAAACCAAAAAACTATTCAAGAACGCCATGGAAGATATATGAGTATAGATAGCCCACATAGGAGTTATCCATGCAACCTTTAGCTATAGGAAACCCACACAACCACATAACTCATAGATATCTAACAATACAATTTAAGGTTCAACACCACATTAGTAACATGTAAAATATTGAAAACTATAAATAACATATAAATAACATTAGTAACCTTGACATGTTATTTAAATGTATTTCATATTGTTCTTCTTTCTCACAAAATCCTTCAAAGTTCTCCTTTGTGACCACTTATGCACAAATTGAAAGAAACCAACCGTTGTGGGGTTTACCATCATGCACACTCTAGGGATTTCTTGGGAAAGGTGTGTTGTACACCTTGCATAGTTTATGTTATGTAAAATTAAAGTTATTTGTAGGACACCTAGGGAATCTAGAGATATATGCATCAAATAGGTTAGAAATTCTTGGGGCCAATTTATATAATGTATTTAATGTTGGGATAAATATTTAGTGTAGGTTGTACATTAGAAAATTATTTAATATTGGGAAAACTTATTATCAAAAGGGGAAACTTATTTCCAAAAAGTAAATGAGGGGGACATTGTTTTAAAGGAAAATAGTTTATGTGATTACTTAGTTATTTTGTGCAAGCTTGTTTCTATAAAAACAAGCACATAAATAGTTGTTGAGGCTAGTTATCATAACCTTTGCTTGTTGGCTAAGGTTGATTGAGCATCTCTTGTAATTTTCCTATATGAGAAGGAGCATAGATTGGGACATGTGCTTACATGATTTTCATTTTTTGTTCACATGGAGTGCAACTAGAGAGTTTGATGTTTTAGAAGTGTTGCATGGAGACTAAAAGTGTATTATAATCATTCTTCATGATATAATACATTGAGTGTGTAAGTCATATTGGATGTTGGGGTTATACTTTGAAGGTTTTTCAAAGGTACATTTGGTGTCATCTTGAAGGTATATTTGTCTATTCTTTTGAATTGTGGTTTATAAAAACTTGTTTGTTCATTTTTATCTTTTGGGATTATGTGGAAATAGTTATTATTACTATAAATTTCCTTTCATTTTATATCAAATCCTAGTTGTCAAGTTATAGGAGGAAACATCTTCATAGTTATTAACCTTTGCAAGGAGCAAATTATTCTTTATAATTGAATTCATGGTTTTCTAGGAAAATAATGAAGGTATTTTCAAGGTTACATGTGTATCTGTAGACTTGCATTGTTACAAATTTTGAGGTTCAATGAAAACTTAACAAGTGATTTTTATGTTTGGTTCTCTTTATGAGGGTTTTAGGTGTGAGCTTTTACTAGATATCTCTTATATAAAAACAAACATTATCTTTGAGTCCAAAGTGCTAAATAACTTATAGATCAATTTAAAACGTGATAGGGTTTGGTGACAAAAAAATGGCAATTTTTAGAGCCATAGAAAAATTATTGACCATTTAGTTTGTATAGCTATATAAAATTTGTATGGTTGTATGGTAGAACTATCATAGACTCTAGGTATAGATAATATTTGTCTATATTTATAGTTTGCATCAATAATAAATATGATTTATAGAAAATTGATTGGCATACAGGGTATGGTGGATAATAAAAATATTTGATAAAATTTAGCAAATAAATAGGCAGGGTTTTGGGTAGTAGCACCTAGTCACATGGGGGAACAACCACCAACTCCCTACCCCTAGTTACAGGGGGCTAGCCCTTAGTTTTTTCTAACCAGTGTAGATTGAACCCTCCCTATGGTTGTGCTAACTAGGGGGTGCCACTTGGTTTCTCACCCACCACTTAGAAGCCCACCAATATCACTACCAGTCCATTTGATCACCATCATTCAATTATCCACCTACCAACCACTAGGGATAGGTTTAGATGCACTTTAAATAAGTATATTTTTTCAAGAGTGTAACTTTCACCTAGGGATTATATTTTTTTATTCTTATAGTGAGAAAAAAATCCTTTCGAGTATTGTATTTTTTGGGAGCATAACTTTCACCTAGTGGTTATACTTTTGCATTCTTATAGTGAGAAAAATATCTTTTCATGAATTGGAAGTTGATTTTTCTATCATTATTTTAAGAGATCATATCTTGTGCTCACAATGTCAAATTTTATACTTCTTATAGGTGATAGAGAGAATTCTTTGAGCACTTCAATGTGGATTAGTTTTGTGGATATGTGATTTATCCATATACATCTCTATAAAATATATTTTCTAGTTCCATTAACTATGACACTTTATTATTTGTATAGTACTTTCATGTTTATGTTTGGTTGTCTTTATTTGACATGGTTACTAATGTGATATTGAGTTTGTATATTACATTATGAGATCTATCAGCCGTGCAATTTTGCAGGTTTATACTTATATGTTGCATCAATAACTTGGATGTGGGTTTTTTATACCCATATATCTCAATATGGATATACACTATGTTTGGTTAGCTAGATTTGGTCACTTGGTCCATTGCTTTGGTTGTCACTATTATGTCGAGTGATGGTGTTGGTTAATACAATTGTGTTGTGATGCCTATGGTTGTTGATTGTGGTGTAATATTTGTGATATTTGGTTGGGTGGTAATCATGGGGTCATGGAGGTTTCTCATACACTTGGGCCATTGGTAAGAGATGGTTGTTGATGTAGGTACTTTGAGTGGTGATCATGGTGTCATGGAGGTTCCTTGTATGCTTGGAGCTTTGGCACATGATTTTTTATGTAGATACGTTAATGGTTTTCATAGTTTTATGGATGCTCCTTGTACACTTGGGGATTTAACATGACATGGTTATTTATGTGGATGCATTTTTGGTGGTGTTGGATTGATTATTGATTATAAGAGGCAGCTTATATTTTTGTACTAGATATCTTGGCTCTACTTTATCCATTAGATATTTTGATGTTGAAATTAAGTGTGTACAAACCATGGGTGATCTTCATTTAGGAGATGATTATTACAATCTCATTTGTTGATCGATGTCATGGTTCAGTGCTAGCTCTTGGATCTTGTTTCTTGTATGCAATGGGAGTTATTTGACATCTTGATTTATATTTGTTGAAAATGAAGGTGAAATTGTAGCTTAAAAATTGTAAAACTATTATATTGTAGATTTAATTAAGTGTTCTTTGTCACAATTCTTTGTGTATGATTATCTGTTTAGATCAATTTTACCAATTGTAGAAATAGACAGAAGATTGTAGAAGAATGAGACAAGATAGAAGTGACACAACACATATGTGGAGGAACCCTTTTGGGAAAAAACTCCACCACCAGAATCAATAGTGCTTGTATTATTTAACCTTAGAACAAGATTACAATAATACTATGTCAATCCTTGATTGATATGCTTTCTTGCCTTCAACAATCCTTCTTCACAACCTGCAATAAACTCTCATACACTTTTTGCAACACAAGCTATCCATGCATTCCATGTGACCAAGCATGAATCCACACATCCCATGCCATGCTTCAAATCCTCACACATGCACAAGCTCAACCTGCTAACCTGCAATAAACTCTGATGCAATTTCTGCAATAAATAGATAGTTAATGAGCATGTAAACTCATAAGAATTATCAAATACAAGAGCATAAAGCTCCTCTCAAAAAACTATGCCTAGATTGTGCAAGTAGAGTTCCAATGTCTTCCTCAATTTAGGCGCCCCAAATTGAACACTTAACTGAATGTTGGTCAAGAAAATATCTTGCAAGCTTCACCTCAAAGTTGGCGCCCAAGAATGGGACCACTTAATTGAGCCTTGTAAATATATGAGTTCAAACCAAAGTCTCCCTCAATTTAGGCACCCCAAGCTGAACACTTAACTAAACATTGGTCAAGAAAATATCTTGCAAGCTTCACCTCAAAGTTGGTGCCCAAGAATGGACCCACTTAACTGAGCCTTGTAAATATCTTCTCATACAAAAGGTGTTAACTCAAAGATGCCAAGTTGGGTGCCCAAGGTGGGTCCAAGTCAATCTTAGTTAACTGAAACATATCTCTCCACCAATTCATGCAAACATTATGCATGATTGATCATCCCCACTTAACTGAATGTATCCACCTGTTATCTGTCATGCAACTGAAGTCATTAGTCATGCAACTAAAGTCAACTGAAGTCAACTAGCATTCAACTTAAACTAACTACATGCAATTGAAGATAACTGAACCATAAATGAAACTAAACTCAACTAAACTTAACTTAACTGATACTGAATTGAACTGAACTGAACTCCACTCATGTAAATATCAATCCCTAACTTGTAGGATCTTTACATGCATTATTGAAGTGTTATCTATCCTCCAAATAGTTAACTTAAGCAAGGTGGGTTCCACCTTCCATGTGGCACCCCATGTGCTCCTATCTTGTACGAGCTCTTCTTGGACACCCCCACATGTTCCTATCATTTAGGAATAATTACAAAGGTCAATTTACATGTTCATTTCATTTGAATTTAATCTCTTTCTAATCCTAGTGTTGGGGAACACTTTCCAAGGACTTAGGAGATACATGAAATATGTTTAGGATTGCAATTAAATGGCATCCTATTCCTAACAATATTGACAATAGATGATTACCTTCATGTGGTTGGAGATGTTGACATCTTGGCACCATGGAAGGATCTTAGATTCTTTGGTTGAGATGTCAATTTTTTTTAATTTTCCAAAATCATCCTTAGTTTAGAGCATAGATTTTATTGTTCCTTGGTGGAATCTTGATTACACATTAGAGTTTTGGCATGATACAAGTTATCTTAGGAGTAAATATGCTCATTTGGGACACACGATCTTCTCTTAAGGAGGTTTAGGTCATGAAATCATTAAGACTTTCTAATTTTGTAACAATCATGCAGTTGGCACTTTTGGAAATGATATGGTGATCTAATTGATAAGTGGTATTTTCATTTTACTTGAGATTTTTTTTATTGTGGTATTACATTAGAGTTTAGTTGTCATGATATGTTCATTGTGTTCCTCATTTTAAATTTGAATGAGGCTAGAGATTTCTTGATCTCATAGATAGTGTGTTGCGATGATTACTCCTTGATGAGTTTTTTATAGAAAGACTAAGGATCTGACACCTAGGTTGGATGCGAGTTCAACATGGACCTATTGAGGAGATTGTTCTTGTAGAAATTCATTTTGGCTTGGTGTATCCTAAAGGAGCAATCATATTCCCCACTCTTGGTCCTTTTGGATATTAATAATCTAATAGGTATTTTCCAATTTTTTTATGCATTTTGTTTCAAGAATTATTTTTTCATGGGAATAAGTCTTGAGCTATGAATGTTAGTTGTGGAGGGATTATATGAGGATTACTTGACATATTTTATTTTTCCTTTGTCTTCTACATATGAGTATGTTATGAAAAAAAAATTAAGTATTGTAGAGGATGGTTTTGGGCTAGTTCCCTTGATTCTCGAAATTGTTGTTATGGCTTGATCTCACTTTGATTTTAGAGGCTTATATCTTAGGTAATCTATATATTCTCATGATATGTTTGATATTTAAGTTGAATGGCTAGATTTTTTAAAGTTTTTCTATATGGGTTTTTGTGAAAAAGATCTTACTTGTCATAACTATTATACTTAGAGGTGTTGGTAAAATTATGTGTTATATGGTTTTGATTTGTAGGTGCTCTCTTTGGTCTTGTGTTTCTTCCTAGAGGTTCATGATCACATGACATTGGATTTGAGGTTTTCATGGAATTTTGTGATCACGATTTTTATGGTAACTTATTATTATTGTACTTCATTATTTTTTACTAATATGGAGGCTCTATAATCTCTTTCATTTGTAGAGTGTGGAGAAACCGAGAGATATGAATACTAGTGGTGAGGGAGTTATGTTGTAGTAGTTTAGTTTTCAAATTTTGTATATCTTTATTGGCGTTCCTTGGTACTACATGATTTGATGATATTGGCTACACCTATGTGAGTGTTGCTAATGGACTTTTGGATGACTTTTTTAATTTTTTAATTGACATTACCCATGTAGTGGGAGTTCTAAGTTGTATAAGTGTCATTTGTTGGATGTCCTCATTATACTATAATATTGAGGGTCTTGAGGTTTATTATTGCATATTTATTTGTTGTTATTTTAGAGGACTTCATTATGTAGGATAATATATATAAGGGACTTGTGATCTATTTTGCATTGGGTTGGAAATGTTGATGGCATAAGGTCCACCTATTATGAGTATGCCTTGGTTTTTTGTTATGCTTAGTTGGATTTGTTCACAACTAGTTGTGGTTTCTACTCAAACTATGGTGATCAATTTTTGGTAAATGCTTAGGTCTATATGTTACCATTGGATTTAGTTTTTTTGTTTGGATATCATGCCCAAATAGGATTCATACTTATTTGTGAATATTAGCATGACACCTCTTTTGGAGAGGATCTTATCTTTTGTTCATTGACATGATTGAGGATGAGAGTATTTATGTTTGAGATGATGGTCATCTTGGTTAGTGTTGAAGGTATCTTCATGGAGCACTTGGATGTCTTGATGGTACATATTAGATATAGGGATTGTTTCTTTGATGCTTTATTTTAATTTTGACCCATCATACAATGTATACAACAAGAAAATAATGTTGGGAAAGGTGTATTATACACCTCACATTGTTCTTGAAATATAAAATTAAAATTTGTTGTGGTGAACTTAGGGAATATATGGATACATATATCACATGGGTTAGATATTCTTGAGGCGATAAATATATAATATGGGTTGCATGTTCTTAAAATATTTATTATTGAGATAACTAGATGTAAGGGAACATGGTTTTGTAAGCGCGTCTTTTCATAGGCACATGATTCATGTAATTCCACTTAGTGATTCTATCTAAGTTTGCTTCTAGAAAAGGAAGCACATTAGTAGTTGTTAAGGTTGGTTATCATAACCTTTGGCTTGTTAGCTAAATTTGATTGAGAATATCTTGTAAGTTACATATGTGGGGAGATAAATCATGGATTTTCATGTATGAAATTACATGATTCTTATTTACTTGTTCACATGGAGTGCAAGTAGAAATAATAAATTTTAGTAGAGCCTTGCATAAATACTTTGCAAGTGTGTTATAATATGTGTTCATGATATAATACATTTAGTTTGTGATGAAGGTTGATTTTTTTAATCTTTGAGGGTTTTAATAGGGTACATCCATCATCATTTCGATGGTATTTTTGTCTATTTTTTGTATTGTGGATTATAAATACTTGTTTTCATATTTTTTCTATTGAGGTTATGTGGAAATGGTTATTATAGTCACAAAATTTTGTTTAGTTTTGACTTCCAATGAATTAGTAACTACTCAAGAAACATTCTTACACTTTGGACATACCAAATGCTGGGGATTTTTGCACTTGTTGTAGATGACTTATAGACTAGGATAAATAGACTTAAGATTATGTGAACTAAAATAGTTAACATTATTTGAAAATCTATCAAACATTATTCATAAAAGTGAATTAAAAATGTGCATACATAAAATTACACAACACTCAAAGATTCATGTGGGGAAACCTTATGGGATAAAACCCACCACTAAAAGATGCTTAAAATTATTTTATTCAAAATCAAAGTAGATTCAATATAACAAGGCCTTTTAGAGAGCCTCAATTTATAATATTATCTCATGACATTATACAATGCACCTCTTAACATCTATTATCCCATATCATCCAATGTTCGAGGGTCAAATTGATATTCACATAATATGATACATATAGGTGTCATCATGGAATACCAATCACCTAACTATCTAACTAATATGGGGAACCAAGTATCACTTAACTATATTTTTTAAACCATATTATAATTTTAACATACTACACATATTACCAAACATGATATTGTCAAATAGTGTCTTTATATACATGTTTTCCAATATAGGCACCATTATTTGCTTCAATCTTGTGATAGGACATACAAATATTTCATCACTCCTGACTATTTGTAGTACCTTAAAACACCCTCCCAAACATAACCATGTCCCTATATTTTACTACATGAACTTTATATCTACTACAAGTGCACTTGCATTTCCATTCATGTATTCAATAACACTAAATTCAATATGCAATAGTGATCTATCCTCCAAATTTCTTGTGGTTATTACCATAGCATCACAACATGTAAATCATGATGAATATTATATTATAAAATCTAAAACTCAGTGCATTGCATTTTATATTTGTTTGCTAGAATGCATATAAACTCCTCTTTTGTAGCTTATCACATCTTCCCACATTGTAATATTAAGATAAACTTTGACTTCAAAAACTCTCTATAGGTTAATATCACCCAAACCCTAATAGATCTCTCCTACAACTCCATAAATTCAAAGGAGACCAAAAATTATATATCAAAGCTTACACAAAAGCTATTTAAGAAATCCTCTCTTGGGATGTTACCTTCTCTAAAACAAAAATTAAAAACCTTGAGGGAGTCATGTTAAATTAGTACTTTTGAATCCTCGAGGCATCTATCCTCTCCTTTCACTAGATCATTAGAGATTTTGTCACTATATTTGACATGAAAAATATCATTGATATTCAATTGAAGAATTCATTAATGTCAAATAAGACCCAAAGGATTCACACGATCATTTCATATCCAAGTGGAGACAAGTGTTGTACTCCTAATTCAATGCACCATGTATGGAATATAAGAAAAAAATAACCTTTTCTCACACACTGTGAATAGGGACGAACATGAGGAAGTCAAAATTCTCTCCTATAAAGACTACGAGGAAGCTCTCAAGAGCTCTCTAAGGATTGGTCAAGTTGTCATCAACAATAAAAGAACATTTTATTCCAATGGAAGGTTGGTAACCTCTAACTAGAATAATAGTTAGAACATAAATGGTAATAATGGTAGCAATAAATGTATAACTAAACCCTCCATGATCAAAATCATTAAAAATAATCAAATTTCTATAATAGATGGGATCACAAATGCTCCATCAACTAGGAATGATAATATAAATTAGACTATAATAATAATATTATAGCGGAGGTGATAATTACTCAACCACTAGAAGCTAAAATGGCAATGCCATTGTTACCCCCAATAAACAATTATAGGAAAAAGGGAAAATAGTTAGTAGAATAGTCACTCTTTTGATTAAAATAGATGCAACACATATGAAGGAATCAAGATTTTAATCCTGATAAATTTTGCTCCTTCCATATGATAAGGGATCATGAAGCAAAAAAATCTAGGATTAAATTTATTATTATTTTATCTCTCAACTATGTTTAGAACAATAATTCCAATTATGGGCATGTGTCTTCACCAAAAATAAACTTCAAACCATAGTTTCTATGGGCCCATAACCTTCAAAAATTCCAATTTATAAATTTACTAGAACCCCTTCCCATCACATAAACACAATAATTACTTTGAATAATCCTCTATTCCTCCCATATCAAAACTTATGGTTACCTCCCAAATAGAAGGATCTAACACTCCTTAGCTAGATAAATTCACAAACCAATATGTTATGATTGGTTGAGCTAGTATAAAATGACAAAGTTTGAGAACCTAAAAAAAATCCAAGGGTAGAGAATCACGGGCATGTGGTCTCTATAGTTGATCTCACTCCCAAGCCCATTGGTCCTTATGAATTAGTAGAGGATCTAAAGAAGAAATTTGTGAAAATATCATTTATTTTCCTTACAAGAAACTCCACATTGTGTCATGTTTCCCTCTTATAGACTATTGGGATAAAATGTTTGATCCATTCAACTCCACCTCCACAAGAGAAAATCAACAAAACCATGTTTTGGTATTTCTACCTCCACATACAACGAATGATGATGGTCAAGAGGGCACACCCTAGATTGAGTAGAAACAAGAACAATAATTTATTGAAATTATAAATGATAAATTACAATGTTACCATTATCTAAAATACTTGATGAAGTGATACCACACCATAATTTACCACAAATGTTGATTGATAAATGCCTTGATTTCCTAATATACTTGTAAAAGATTAGTTCCCAAAATACAATAGCTTGTTTTGGATAGCATGTAGAGGATAACTCAATACATCTTCACAATAATTATATTATAATAGCTTCTCATTCATAATTGCCTTCCTCTAATATCTCTAATGTTCAAAGGAGAAATAAAACTTGTTTATATATGCATTCCAATTGATATTTTTGAGCATAAGTTGACCTGGGATATTTTTAAAACCACCAAAGGTCGAAACCAAATTAAAATTTGAGATAGTGCACCCTTAAGTTCAAGGGAATCCTCCACCCCTAACCCGGTGATTTTTCCCCAAAATTAGGGAATTTAAAATATTATTTTATAATCTAGCCTCAAAATGAATAAAATATTATTATAATTATTGTTGTAGGAAAAATAGGGTGTCAAAGTAGTGTGAAACTATTAGGGCTAACAATTTGCGATGCTAGACTATGTTTACATGGTTGAACTTTTTGCTAAGAGAGAAGAGAAATCCCAACCCATTCCAAGAACAAATATACCATTTGAAATCACTCCAATCTTAAATAATCTTTAGACCCTTCACTTTTATAGGGTTTGTTAGTGTTGAAGGAACT